>JASANB010007558.1:0-30608 GCA_030248155.1 Sabatieria punctata | reverse complement strand
TATTGCAGTGGCATACATGGGCCGCGGGGTGAGAGTGGGGGGTTTACGCCCTCCCCTCGCAGGCCAATACAACCTCCTCGCCCAACCCACCCCCTCCTCCCGGACTTTTTGGACTCAAGGCGTTTTTTGGACTTTTTCTGGGAGCCCCCCCCCCCCCCCGAGACGACCTCCAGACCCCCTCTGGATTTTTCCGGCCCATGTATGTGCAGTGAATCTTGTTCCCCTATCGCGAGTGGTTTTACTGTGACTTTGACTTATCTTTATGTATGCAAACACAACACCAGAATAAATTTACCTCATGCATGATTTCTAGTTTATTTGAGGTGTATTCAAAGTGCGTTTTCTTAGCTGGTAGCTGCCTTTCACCTTCAGGTCATCGATGGTCTCGGCTTTTCGCTTTGGACTTTTTACTTTCTAGAGCAGGCTGGTCTGCCCGGCCACGGCAAAGCAAATGACCGGCAGTGCAACAGATCGTCCGATCTACAGACGTCGCTCCTGCAGAAAGCTTGACACGTCTGTAGCTAATCCGAGAAGCTCTACAAAAAAAGTCCAAAAACATTTGCATATTAATCAGCGAGATCGATTTGACAGGTTCGGCTGGTTTCCCCGATTTGAGTAGGTCTCAGTACTCAAATGAACGTTGAGTGTAATAGATAGCAGTGTGGTGCACTTTTTATCTAGGTAACTAGGTATACCTAGTATTACCTAGTTACTATTCGGGAAAAGTACCTAGATTTACTTTACCTAGTTGCTGGTTACTCTATTTTACCTAGTTTTACTTTACCTAGTTTTAAATCCACATAACTAGGTACTTCTAGGTAGAACAAGTTTACCTAGTTTGATATTTTCAGTTTCATGTGGCTTTTTCAGTCAGCAAACCTTCAAATTTCCGGCTTTCCCACAATTACAGTGGCCCAAAGAATGAATTTCTGACTTATTTGATCAATAAAATACAAATATTTACTTGAAAATGTGTCAAATTTGGTAAATTTTAACTCCACCAACTTCGTCATTGGTATATTGAAGCAAAAATAATATTTTGACTTGATTTCGAGCGTTTTAGGTTTACCTAGTATTACCTAGTTTTTCTGGGATTTACCTAGTATTACTTTACCTAGTTTCTTAGCTGAGAACTTTACCTAGTATTACTTTACCTAGTTTTTTAGGTGGCAACTTTACCTAGTATTACTTTACCTAGTTTCAAATTTTCAAAATGCACCACACTGATAGATAGGCGCAGAAAATCGATTATTGCTCGAAATTGAAGGCAACAAGAAAAAATTGACACCGGATTCGTGTCCGCCAGCTTGGTTTACCCCTGGTGCAAACTTTTACCCCTGTGATGCTAGGGCTTCCGTTGTTGCTTGTCTAACTAACCAAAAATGCCATAGCAGTTGTTATCACAGTCACCTGATTTGATTTGTGCCAGAATTCTCTTCAAGGCTCAAACCGAGGGAACCATTAAGTCTTAACAATGGATATAAACAGCTACTAACGTACTTTCGGACCCGCTCAACACCGTGGTGTAATTTGTTTTGCAGTCCGCTGAATGTACTGTACTTCAAGAAAATGACCAACCAAACTTATTTCGGCATATACGTAATGCACAACATACTGTAGTTTGCACTCCGCAGCTTTATGAACGTAGCTCCTGAACGAGTGATCTGTCAGACTGTCAGCATCGGTTGCTGCGGTAGAAGAAAGCTCACGACTTTCTCTCTGCAGGCATTAAACTAGCAAACTTGCGATGTTTCATTCATGAGTGTAATTGAAAGAGAAGTAATTAGGAAACAGTTTTTACTCATACTTTATAATTAACCGACTACCTGGTTCTAAAACGTTTCTACGCACAAAACAGCTTTGCCTCTCTTCCTTCACACGTCAAAAACCAAAACTGCCAAAGGCAATTTGCATATTTTTTATAATAATCATCGATATGGAATTGAAAGGATCGGCTGGTTGCCCCGGTTTGAGAACATCTCAGTCCTCTAAACTTGACATTCAGTGTTAAATATAGGTGCAGAAGATCGATTATTTCTCGATAATCGAAGAAGAAATAAAAAACGGACACCGGATTCGTGTCCGGCAGGTTTGTTTACCCCCGGATGGGTGCAAAGTGGAACAATTCTCATGCAGAATTTCAGTTTTTGCTTTGCAGTTCGACTGGGCAGAAATCCGAGTGTACAATGTAGGTGTAAAATACCGACATCGGGCGTGCCAGAAATCTCTGTAAGCTCAAATCGAGTGCACCTATAATCTTAACAATTGGACTGAACAGGCTAATAAGGTACTTTCGGAACCGCTGAACAACGTGGTGCAATTTATTTTGCTCTGCTGCGATCGTTTTTACAGAAATTAACAAAACAAAATTCATTTTGGGCACATTTAGTTCAAAATTGGCACTGATCGATTACTGATCGATATCAGTTTGGAACTGGAACAAACGGAGAGCACCATCGTCTTCAGCGTATCTTTCAGTCCTAAAACCGTGCTTCGATGCCTTTCGCAATTCCTTCTTGCAGCGTTCGCTTGAGCCTTAGCTGTCTGTGGGCATGCCAGATGTGCTTTTTTGAATGTCTACTCTAGGGTGTGTCCGCCCGTCTGCGAGGGAGGGGCTGCTTCATACTACAGCGTTAAGGAGGCTGCCGGACCTTGTGCCTCTTCCTGCTGTATAGCAGTTGGCTACTCCTTGTCTGAAAGGACAAAAGTTACAACAACAACAGAACAACAACTACGTTTTCCCCAAATGTAGAATGAGAATAAATACATTTACAGTATCCAGCTACTGCCGACTATCCCTTCAGAGGTCACCGCTTATACTCATCGGTTATCGAATCCCCCCCACTAAGGCTTGATTTGAGCCTAACTCAGGCTTACGTTCGCTCTTATGGCTTCAAACTAATTCGGGGGTAACTAGTCTTGTACAGCCGGGGGATTAGCCCAGTTTCACTGGTGCACGCTCCGCAGTTCATTTTGTAAATGCAGCTCGGTAATATCGAATCGGCGCAAAGTTAATCGGCGCAAAGCGCAAAGTGGCGCAAATTTTTCAGTGGTTGCGTGAACATCTAAGATACTGTAGCCCGCGAAATTTAAATTCTATTGTTCCTCTTCTTAATTTGTCGTTGCATAAATGATGTCTCAGGACCATTCTCATTCGCAAATGCACTGATTAACCTTCAAGACTCAAGTTAAACGTTATTATTTTATAATTACTATTCATGTTGTTAACTACTCAGTTAATATTCAAGTTAAACCACTCTGGAATCCAAAGTTTTGTTGCCCACATCAGCGTGGGGAAGGCCGAGAATAACTTCAGAACAAGCTCCACCTATTTCCATCCAGAGGAACGGCTTTTAAATTGAAATGAAATAAAGATGAACGAAACGGTACCGTTCGTTGAAGACGAAGTCGGCGTCGATCATAATAGCCGGGACGGTGACAGCACGCCTAGCAAAGCTACTGCGGCAACAACGTAAGTGTGGTTTTCAAAGTTGGTAAAAGTTAAAATCTCGGTCCCCGGTCTAATCAAGCAAATCGGGCGGTCCTAAATTGCCCGGATTAAAAGGCAGAGCCGTACATGAAAAATGGTTTGCAAATTTCACAGCTGATTTGGATTCGTATTCGTAGCCAAGAGAGAACTCAGAGTGACAGACAGGCGCGCGGATCGCTATTACTGACTAGACTATACGACCAAAAAACAGAACAGCGAACAATGTACTGACTGTAAAACGCCTTGGAAATTGTTTTGAAGTTAAAGTAGCAACTCGTTGCTAGCGATGTTTGATTTCCTGATTCTCAAGCGGAAGCCTGGCGTGTCTAAAAGCGTCCGGTCCCGTGTAAGGAACAAGAACGACAGAATACACAGAAAAATAACTCTCAGATTCGAAATAAGAAATGTGGTTCGCGGCAGCAGCAACAGTTTCTGTGCTCTCAGATTGCTGGTGAGTTTAAAAATAAAAATAGTCAGTACTTTCCCAGCCCAGCAGTACTTTTTCACGTTCGCGTTACCTTCCAAACAAGAAGCTAAGATAGACTACTCCAGTTCACGGCATTATGTAAATGATTCCATCCAGGTCCATTCCTCCACCCACGAAATAGCCATTTTTAACCTGAAAATAGGGACCGGCAACGGCGACCAATTTTGCGCCGCTCCGCGTGCCTAATTTTCTTCGCACGTTTTCACCACACTGGTGTCGCGGGGATCAAAATCATGTTTTTTTAAAAAATGCGGCTAGAAAAGCGCGTTCTTTTTTTATGGTTTTTTGTTTTGATTATTTTAACATAACTATTCACCCAAATCACCTTGCTATACGCTAAGCTGCGGTTGTTTTCGGCTAAAATAAGTGGAAAAACAGCGTCAGTGTAAAAAAGTTATGATCTCAAAAGGTGCGCCCGACGGTATAAAGAGGCATTGATCACTTTCGTTTGAGCAATTTTTTCGGCATCGATGCAGCCAAAGATCCCGGAAATCAGATTGAAATTTTACATGGTTAAGCATAGGCAGAATCAGATTTTTTCAGAAAACGAAAGTTGCTCTTAAACAAAGAACAAATAAAAAAGGTGCGCCCGCTTAAATTAGTTTAGGTGTTGCTCTTACTAAAATCACTCAGATTTGGCGTCCTAGGTTCGAAAAGATCCCGGAAATTGGGTTAAAGTTGATGAGGTCGTTAAAATAGAGGGACGAATACGAACGATGGGGATCCTGAGCAGCCCAAAGCCAATAGTTTATATTTTGCTTCTTGACAATCCTTTAGTAGTTTTGCGTCTCTGCTAATCAATATAAGGTGAATCCTGCTCAGCCTTAACGTGTGTAGTCAATTAATATGGTACAAAAGCGAAAAAACCTGTAATCGCTTATTCGAGTTAACTTCATATAATTCGTTTTCATTTATATGTCAGTGGAATTCCTTCAAATTTTCAGCGTTTATTCATAAGTGTGAAAAATATGTTTTGCCCAAATTTGAGTTGCATATTCCAACGCAAACAGGCACGGAAGGTAATCCAGTAACGAACGAAAGTCGGATAGGGTTAGGTGAAGCTGGGGGGGAATCAGGGAAGGTCAGAAATGGACTAGATATTAATTAATTAACTTTCTTATGACTATACAACTCCGGAACGTGCGCTATACTGATGCATACCCCTAGGGGTATTTTTATATTTGGAAAACAAGCCCTCAGGAGCGTGTCCTGTACTGATGCATACCCCTAGGGCATACATGGGTCGGGGGGTAAAGGGGGTATGCCCCTCCTCCTCGGCTGGTCATGCCCCCCCTCGGCCGGCCATACCCCCCTCCCTCGGACGGCCATACCCCTCCCTCCCCCACCCACCCCCTCAGGAAATTTTCGCTTATTTAAGGCAAAATAGGCGTTTTTTGGCCTTTTTTCGGGGGGACCCACCACCCGAGGTTTCCAACCCCCCTACCCCCCTCCGGATTTTTCCGGCCCATGTATGCCTAGGGGTATTTTTATATTTGGAAAACAGGCCCTCCGGGAGCGTGCCCAATACCGATGCGTCCCCTAGGGGTATTTATATGTTTTTAAAACAGGCCCTCCGGAGCGTGCCTATACTGATGCGTCCCTCCAGGGGTATTTTTGTATTTGGAAAACAGGCATACATGGGCCGGAAAAATCCGGAGGGGGTATGGGGGTCCAAAAAAGGCCAAAAAACGCCTATTTTGCCTTAAATAAGCGAAAATTTTCTCCGTCTGGGAGGGGGGTGGGGAGGGGGTATTGGCCGGCGAGGGGTATACCCCAACACCCCTGGCCCATGTATGAAAACAGGCCCTCCGGAACCTGCCTATACTGATGCGCCTCTAGGGTACTTATATATTTGGCAAAACAGGCCCCCGGGCTTGCCCTATGTTGATGTAGTGATCATTAGACCCGCCAGGCGAAGGGCTTTCAAATGATATACAACACGACCATTTTGGGCGATTTTGGAATGTTTCCAAAAATAATCGATAATCGATATTTATCGATAAATCATGTTAATTTATAATTAATTATGATTAAAAACATTAATTTTTGTTTGGGATCGGTTCCTGATTCCCCCGCGCTACACCTGATCCAGAATTTCTCACCAAAGTACAAATCGGAGGAAGTAGGGGGGCCAATCCGGGGGGTCTGGAATATTTCGGGTGGGGGGGGCAGACCACCTGTTACATGTATTGTAGCAGCTCATCCTTATCTGAAACTGTAAGTGTAGTGTCTGAAACTGTAAAAGAATTGTGCCAGAAACATCGGAGAGGGAGAGTGGAAAAGATCGTTTTGATGGGGGTGCTCCCCTATCGGTGGGTTGGCCCAAGT
Source organism: Sabatieria punctata (assembly GCA_030248155.1). NCBI lineage: Eukaryota > Metazoa > Nematoda > Chromadorea > Araeolaimida > Comesomatidae > Sabatieria > Sabatieria punctata. The sequence goes on along the minus strand of JASANB010007558.1, from coordinate 24,303 downwards.
CGGAGGGAGGGGAGCAGAACCCCAGCCCCGCTGTTACATATACAAATGTACCTGGAAAACACAGGAATACCAGTTCACACTCTACTATTCAGTTCTAGTTCGAGCTACCAAGGTGTTTGTTCGGTATATAAAGGTGGTAGACGCAGTCCTACAGTCTTGGTATATAAAAAATGTAAAAGAAAATCGCATTGCGATTAGAATGACACCGGTCCCATCAAAATCGGCTCAGGGGTTTACGAGTGACAGTCTGATAAAGTACATCGGTCATCGGTATGCACGCTGCGGTCAACTTTCTAGGAAGAAAAGGTGGCACGCTGGGTGACGCAGTTAAACGGTCATAACTCGCTTATTATCCAACCAATTCCGTTCCGGTTTGATTTGTTAGACTGTATAAATTGTGCTCTTTTTAATTCTGAAGCCGAATTTCGCCTAGGAGCATTTTGAATTTTCGCGTGCCGGTCCCTACTGAAAAGCTAAGATTGAACCTAGGCCTAAGCTAAAACCAAAGCTTTAATAAAGTCAGGGTGGTTGGCGGGTGGGGGAATGGGCTTCCTCCAATGTAAATTGGGGTACTGAACGCAAATGTAAAGTTTTCCCGCATTAGCGCTGGTACCGTAAATTTGCGCTTTGCGCTTTGCGCCGATTACCTTTGCGCCGATTCGATATTACCTGCAGCTCCGCTTTGCTCGTATGGTTTTACTGGTTGGCAAGTGTTCGTTGTACCCAGCTTGGTAAGTTGCTGCTGCGGTTATTCTCTAAGCAACAATTCTATTCTCTGTTCAGCGAAATTCTTAGCTAGGCGAGATTTTTTAGCGGACAGCGCAACTACGTCCATTTTTCTTTGTCCATTTTTTCTTTTTCTTTTCTGAGCATGTTGGCCATTGTTATATGTCAATAGATCAGATGTCGAAGTGACTGCCGGCTTCTTTGATCCGCCAGCTTGGCCGTTGTGTTGAGCCCTGAGGCCATGACCATAATTGCAGAATTAATTACGTCCGGGCACAGCTGGGGCTAGGTCAGACATGCTGGCGCTCCTAATTGTCTGACATGTTGGAGCTGAGAATGATGTTGCCTGCTGCAAGCATTTTGAATTATGACTGAACGTGTTTTCAGAGTTTCTTTCTCGGCTCGGTTGGTTGGTTTTAAAACCGTGCGATGAGTCAGGAAGATCAACCATTGGATTTGACCATCCACAATTCTACGTCTCCGCCTTACCCGTATTCAGTAAGCATTCGCCTTTGGAAAGAGACCCAACTGTCTGCTGATATTATGACCATACATGGGCCGGGGGGTAAGGGGGTAAACCCCCCACGCCGGGCCATACCCCTCTCGGCCGGCCATACCCCCTCCCCGACCCCACCCGGAGGGAGAAAATTTTCGCTTATTTAAGGAAAAATAGGCGTTTTTTGGGACCCCCGCCCGCCCCCGAGGTCTCCATAGGGGTTCCGGATTTTTCCGGCCCATGTATGATTATGACATCAGCTTTAGCATTACCCGCAAAAATCGCTACCAAGAATTTGGAAGATAGAAAATGGTCCCAAAAAGTAGGCTTAGCTTTAGGCTTTGTAATTCTAAAGTTTAAAAATAACGTTTTCCTAGATGGTGGTTAATGTTATTGATTGTTCGTATAATTTCGGAACCAATTAAGGTACCCTTGTGCCCCTATTTCGGGATCCGGGTCCCACCAACCGAATGGACCGCTCCAGTTATAAAAGTGAAAAAAGTTGAGGTCCGGGTCCGTCTTCTCAGCCACAGCCAAAGCGAGTGAGGCGCGGAGGGACTTGGCGGCTGATTTGACCTGGACTCTCGAAATTTTCCTGATTTTTCCAGTAGGCGATTTGTGTAGGCGCCAACTTTTGATAGCCGAGAATTTATTTTTAATATTTGTTTGTCTCAATCTACTTAGCGTGAGCGTATGGATTTATGGTAGGTGCCAGATGCGGTGGATTGGCGAACAAGCGATGGGCGTTTCCCAATTTTGTATCAAGTCAGAACCGATGGAGGGCCGTCATCCATATTCACTGATGAGTTGACGTCGGTTATCGGGTGCTCACTCGCACGCACCGTTGGTTTCCATGTTATGCACGTGAGTTTGTTTTTGTTTGTCTTGCTTGAGCAATTTAAGTCAGGGTTTGCTACAGGCCATTCCAAATGTAAAAAAGATCAATGAGCCGCCAGAATCTCAAGTTCCTGCATATGATGTAAGTTTTGTTGGAAGTGCTTCCGAGAACGTGTGCCCAAAACATGCTTTATCTGGCCGCTAGAATTTGTTGTGTTCTGTAACACTCAAACCAACCACACCACTTATAGGTGCAGGTGCCTTTTATACATGGATCGGGGTGATGGGGTTTACCCCTCCCCTCGCCGGCCATACCCCCTCGCTCTACCCCTTCCTGGAGGGAGAAAATTTTCGCTTTCTAAGGCATTTTTTGAGTTTTTTCGGGACCCCCAGAGAGACCTCCAGACACCACGTCCGGATTTTTCCGCCCCCATGTATAGGGCCTCTACCTGTTCTCTATCCTTTTGTATTTTTTGTTTGAAATGTTTCGTTTATGGAGCTGCAGATAATACCCTCTTTTAGCACTGCCCGCTGTCATTTCCGGCACGTACCTATGATTGGGCACTCTACTCGCCCGTTCGGCTGCCCAAGGGCACGTTGCCTGCTTTCACGCTTTGCGCCAGTGCATCAGCTACCACACTGGAGGAGGAAGGCGAAGCTGCCAAGCAAGACGGCTTCTGTCTGGGCGATTACGTAAGTGAACTTTCTTTTGTTCATACAATAAGCTTAATTACTATACATGTGCTAGTAGGTTTGGGTAAACCCCAAACTATCTATAAAAATCGTTTGGCTGTCTCTAAAAAATTCTGTTTGTGTTTGTTTGTTTACCTGCCTTTTTGGGCGTTCTGGCTGTCTATATGCACCAGGGCTGTTGGGTCGGTTTTTTTCCTCGGATTTTTTCGTTTTTTTCCAAAAAACCGGTTTTTTTTCCTAGGGGCTCGGAAAAAACTAAAATGCGGAAAAAACTCAAGTAAGTTTTAAAGGAAATAGACACAATAACTGGTTAAATTCGCTTCCAACGCTTTGATTTACGTTAATAGAATGTGCATGTGCATGATGTGCACATCTGTTTATTTGCCTTTATCCATTCCATACGTGAGCCGGAAAAATTGGTTGGGGTAGTTAAACCCGAAAATTTGGGGCCTACCGATTTGGTGGGGTTCCGGCAGTTTCGGTGGGTTGGTCCAGGAAGAAGTCTGCTTTAGGCCGGTGGGCGGGGTGGTTTGGGGGTCGAGCCCACGTTGAGGGTGGACAAACCACAAAAATCCCCAGGTACCGGCGGCATGTATGATCCGTTCTGTTCTGTTTTTGTATCATCTGTTTATCTGTCTATGTCCGTCTGCTCCGTCACTTTCTTCTCCTCTTTAAACTGCATATCAAAGATCAACCATTGATTTGACCATCCACAATTCTGTCTCCGCCTTACCCGTATTCAGTAACATTCGCCTTTAAAAGACCCAACTGTCTGCTGATATTATGACCATACATGCCGGGGGTAAGGTAAACCCCCCCGCCGGCCATACCCCTCTCCCGGCCATACCCCTCCCCGACCCCACCCGGAGGAAAATTTTCGCTTATTTAAGAAAAATAGCGTTTTTTGGGACCCCCGCCCGCCCCCGAGGTCTCCATAGGGGTTCCGGATTTTTCCGGCCCATGTATGATTATGACATCAGCTTTAGCATTACCCGCAAAAATCGCTACCAAGAATTTGGAAGATAGAAAATGGTCCCAAAAAGTAGGCTTAGATTTAGGCTTGTAATTCTAAAGTTTAAAAATAACGTTTTCCTAGATGGTGGTTAATGTTATTGATTGTTCGTATAATTTCGGAACCAATTAAGGTACCCTTGTGCCCCTATTTCGGGATCCGGGTCCCACCAACCGAATGGACCGCTCCAGTTATAAAAGTGAAAAAAGTTGAGGTCCGGGTCCGTCTTCTCAGCCACAGCCAAAGCGAGTGAGGCGCGGAGGGACTTGGCGGCTGATTTGACCTGGACTCTCGAAATTTTCCTGATTTTTCCAGTAGGCGATTTGTGTAGGCGCCAACTTTTGATAGCCGAGAATTTATTTTAAATTTGTTTGTCTCAATCTACTTAGCGTGAGCGTATGGATTTATGGTAGGTGCCAGATGCGGTGGATTGGCGAACAAGCGATGGGCGTTTCCCAATTTTGTATCAAGTCAGAACCGATGGAGGGCCGTCATCCATATTCACTGATGAGTTGACGTCGGTTATCGGGTGCTCACTCGCACGCACCGTTGGTTTCCATGTTATGCACGTGAGTTTGTTTTTGTTTGTCTTGCTTGAGCAATTTAAGTCAGGGTTTGCTACAGGCCATTCCAAATGTAAAAAAGATCAATGAGCCGCCAGAATCTCAAGTTCCTGCATATGATGTAAGTTTTGTTGGAAGTGCTTCCGAGAACGTGTGCCCAAAACATGCTTTATCTGGCCGCTAGAATTTGTTGTGTTCTGTAACACTCAAACCAACCACACCACTTATAGGTGCAGGTGCCTTTTATACATGGATCGGGGTGATGGGGTTTACCCCTCCCCTGCCGGCCATACCCCCTCGCTCTACCCCTTCCTGGAGGGAGAAAATTTTCGCTTTCTAAGGCATTTTTTGAGTTTTTTCGGGACCCCCAGAGAGACCTCCAGACACCACGTCCGGATTTTTCCGCCCCCATGTATAGGGCCTCTACCTGTTCTCTATCCTTTTGTATTTTTTGTTTGAAATGTTTCGTTTATGGAGCTGCAGATAATACCCTCTTTTAGCACTGCCCGCTGTCATTTCCGGCACGTACCTATGATTGGGCACTCTACTCGCCCGTTCGGCTGCCCAAGGGCACGTTGCCTGCTTTCACGCTTTGCGCCAGTGCATCAGCTACCACACTGGAGGAGGAAGGCGAAGCTGCCAAGCAAGACGGCTTCTGTCTGGGCGATTACGTAAGTGAACTTTCTTTTGTTCATACAATAAGCTTAATTACTATACATGTGCTAGTAGGTTTGGGTAAACCCCAAACTATCTATAAAAATCGTTTGGCTGTCTCTAAAAAATTCTGTTTGTGTTTGTTTGTTTACCTGCCTTTTTGGGCGTTCTGGCTGTCTATATGCACCAGGGCTGTTGGGTCGGTTTTTTTCCTCGGATTTTTTCGTTTTTTTCCAAAAAACCGGTTTTTTTTCCTAGGGGCTCGGAAAAAACTAAAATGCGGAAAAAACTCAAGTAAGTTTTTAAAGGAAATAGACACAATAACTGGTTAAATTCGCTTCCAACGCTTTGAATTTACGTTAATAGAATGTGCATGTGCATGATGTGCACATCTGTTTATTTGCCTTTATCCATTCCATACGTGAGCCGGAAAAATTGGTTGGGGTAGTTAAACCCGAAAATTTGGGGCCTACCGATTTGGTGGGGTTCCGGCAGTTTCGGTGGGTTGGTCCAGGAAGAAGTCTGCTTTAGGCCGGTGGGCGGGGTGGTTTGGGGGTCGAGCCCACGTTGAGGGTGGACAAACCACAAAAATCCCCAGGTACCGGCGGCATGTATGATCCGTTCTGTTCTGTTTTTGTATCATCTGTTTATCTGTCTATGTCCGTCTGCTCCGTCTATCTATGTGTTTATCTGGAAAAGCAGTTTTCTTTCATATCATTCTTTCTGATAGTTATTTGTTTACTGGTAAACAATTTCTTTGGACAGTTTTTGTTTCTGTTTATATGCGCAAAAGCAACATTTTAGATTCTGTGCGATTTGCCATCTTTTAACATGAGAGGTGAATTAGCTACTGAGGACTTCATGAAGCTCGATGATGACGGCTTGCCCAAAGAGTATGAAGTGGGCGAAAGGGTATAGTTTTGTTTTGAAAGGTTAGCTATGATGTGTGGTATTGTTGTCTTAAGGTGTACGTCAGCTGGCCAAACTCTGGTGAAAAGGCCCAGTTTCCAGCTACAGTTTCGGCTGCGTTTGGCCTTGTGCCCCAGACCAGATGTCCGGGTATTCGGTGGTATAATGTACAATTTCACAAGTTGCCTACAGGCTTGGATAGAAACACCTACGTGAGCTTTGTCGGTTTGTCCACCATTGGTATCTCTAATGGTTGCTTTTTTGTCTACAGTCTCAGCTTCTCCTGCCGGAGACGGCGTTCTCTCTTTGGCTAAACAAGCCTCGTGAAGTGCCGGTCAATTGCCACAGAAGCAGGATTAGCCAGCATGGGAACTGGAACCTCAAGTCAATGTTGATGGCAAAGGAGAAGGTTTGTTTGTTTGTAAAAGTTTATCCGGTAGTCAACACAGTACACAAACAAACCATACATGTAACAGGGGATTTGCCCCCACCCTAAATAGGCTAGACCCCCCGGATTGGGGCCCCCTGCGACGGCCACTCCCCACCCCTCCCCCTCCGATTTAGTAATTTTTTAGTAAATTTTTGCGATATTTTGGAATCTGAGACACTAAAATTGGCTGTAAAACAGCCATTTTTAGCTGTATTTGAGCCAAAATTAGCGAATTTTTACGATTTTTAGCCGAAAATTGCGATTTTTGAGCGCTTTTTAGTACCCTACCCTCTCCCCAGGAATTTCGGGCCTGTTTTGGAGGACCTGTTACATGTATGACACAAACCCAACGAGGACACTTGCTCTTACAAGCCCTTTTATGTGACAGCTCTTTAATGAGTGCTTTTTTTAGTTGCCGAGGGATGCTGTGCTGTTTATCGATAAAGCATTCTATCGTGTGTTGGACCACGACATTTTGAAAGGAGGCATTTGGACGCATTTGGCTGAACCTAACGGCACTTTGCTTGGAACAGCGAATGACTTCGAATTTTACCTGTACACTGCATAGTAGCGTGATGCTTCTTGTTAAAAGTGTTTTTGCAGGTATGAAACACTGAGTTCGGTACAGTGGACAGACACGATGTTCACCATCTATTGGCTGAGTGTGCTTCCCAAAACCACCCGGAAATTGGATTTCTTCTGCGCAACGCGTAAAATCGACTACAAAGGGGCCTGCCCGGGTGAAGCAATTTCTAGTGGTTCAGCCAGTTGTTCACAAACAACAAGATTTGTCACAAAACGACATGGACAAGTCAGCGCCACGCATGCACCTCCAGGTCAGATATCGGCAGATTGTATGGCGCGATGCTGGCGCCTGGGCAAATAGGGTTCCCTAGAGTTTTATTCTAACCTTTCTCAGCACTGGTTGAATTTAACAGAGTAATGGTAAGACACCAGTAAGATTTGACAGAATAGAGAATAAGCAAAAACATGTTTTTTCTGAAAATCTTGGTACCTCTGTACTTGGGCTTTCTGATTCAGAGCTGGCCGACTATCCACCTGACAGTGCGCCTGATCGTCTAGCTTGTGGTCCTGCGGCAGTCTCTGTTACCCCGGATTGGCCACCTACTGATTCTGCTGCGGTTTCTGTTGTTGTGCCCGAGTGGCCATGTACTGTGTCTGCAGTGGTATCTGATACACCCGATCGGCAACCTGCTGCTTCTATGGCGATCTCTGTTGCTCCCGACCGGCCGCCCACTGCATGTCCGGACGCCTCTGTTGCTCCCGACCGGCCGCCCACTGCATGTCCAGACGCCTCTGTTGCTCCCGACCGGCCGCCCACTGCATGTCCGGACACCTCTGTTGCTCCCGACCGGCCGCCCACTGCATGTCCGGACGCCTCTGTTGCTCCCGACCGGCCGCCCACTGCATGTCCGGACGCCTCTGTTGCTCCCGACCGGCCACCCACTGTATGTCCGGACGCCTCTGTTGCTCCCGACCGGCCGCCCACTGCATGTCCGGACGCCTCTGTTGCTCCCGACCGGCCACCCACTGCATGTCCGGACGCCTCTGTTGCGTCCGACGGTCCACCTTGTGCTTCTGCAGTGGCCTCTGTTGCATCTGACTGTCCACCTTGTGCTTCTGCGGTGGCCTCTGTTGCATCCGACAGTCCACCTTGTGCTTCTGCGGTGACCTCTGTTGCGTCCGACCGTCCACCTTGTGCTTCTGTGGTGACCTCTGTTGCATCCGACCATCCACCTTGTGCTTCTGCGGTGGCCTCTGTTGCGTCCGACAGTCCACCTTGTGCTTCTGCGGTGACCTCTGTTGCGTCTGATCGTCCACCTTGTGCTTCTGCGGTGGCCTCCATTGCACCCGATCGGCTGCCTACTGCTTCTACAACCGCCTTTCTTGCCCCCGTTTGCCAAGCTACTGGTTCTACGGCCGTGTCTGACGTTCCCTCCAAGAAACGTTCTTGCAGACCAACAATGGGGATCACACATGCTTCAAACCGCAGCAGATACAGTTCTAATCCGTTACTGCATAACCAAGACTTTTCTTCATTCTCTTCGGAGCTCGTCAGTTTTATGGCCATTCAAAGGCAAACGTCAGAGCTGCTGTTGGAACAAGGAAAGTCTGCATTTGCTGGTGTTCAGAATTTGCTAGCCACCAGAACTGCAGCGGAAGCAGCTGCTGCTGAGTCGTCCAACAAGCTCACTGACTGCATGCAACGCTACCTAGACCTTCAGAAACAGGTGCATTTTGCGCTAGTTTTCGTTTTTAATGCGGTCGCTAATATCGATCAGGGATTGGGCGATTGGGATTACGCACTGAGCTGAGTCCAATTTTTATAAGGTCAGTTTTTTTCTGCCAGTTTGTCGGTATTGGCGTGTTTAAGTCTGACTGTCTTTTTTTCAAATTTATCGAAAATTTCTCTTGAGACTTCCACCAGTTGCCAGGAGCCAATTGGGTTTTTGTCTACCCTAGGACCGAAAGCGGGGTTTTTGCAAGGGTTAGAAATCCGAAATACAGCTTTTAGACTGCTTGGAAACCCTGATTAGGCTTTTAGGTTACTTTTAAACCCTAAATACGGTTTTATAGCAATTTTCGCCCCAGAATCCGTAAAAAGGTCAACAAACCCACTTTTTTCCCAAAAAAGGTCGCAAAACCCACTTTGGACTTGGTCAGAAAACCCTATTTGGGATTTGAAAACGGTTCCCCCGCTGAAAAACCCAGCGACATCTATGTTTTCTACCACCACATTGTTTCATTATGATTTATATTAAAACATTTTAATTTTAGGTAATTGAGCTTCAATCGGTTGCCTCTCTCCAGAACCAGAGTCTCAGCAGGTTAGAGAAGGTTGTGGCCTCCCTTACAGCAGAACGTAGAGAGCTGACTTGCCAACAAAATGCCCAGTTTGACAAATTGGAGAAGCTAGTTGAAAGTGTCAGCAACCTGCCCCTCAGTTCCCTGAGCGAAGTGTTAGAGCTGCTCAGTCACGAGAACACGCGTGCTTTTCTCCAGCATGGAGTCAATACTTCGTTCTATTACTGGGACTCGCATGCTGGCAAGTATAAATGCAGCAGTTCGCGTTCCTTTCGATCTTCTGAGCAGGACCGACTGCTGGAGTATGTGCGGGATGAGCACGACCGGTTCCTGGATTCAATGCAGAATGATCGTGATCGCTCGTCACGTTTTTCTTCTGATGTCGGCAGTGAATTCTCTGCTTTCAATGAATCGGATGCTCATGATGGTAAGTTAGCTCGTTTTTTGCAACTTCTATTTACCCTGTCCAGTTAAACCATCCAGTTGCGATTTTTTCGATTTCTGAGCGTTTTTAGTGCCCAACCAACCCCCTCCCAAAATTTGGGCTCAGACCCCCTGCCGGCGCTAGACACCCCCAGCCCCCATCCCCCTTCGGCGGATGACCTGTTACATGTATGACTACTGGCACTGGTACCTGATGCGATGCACCGAACCGAAATGGTGCCATTGTTTTATTTGCAGAAATCCCTAACTTTTTAGTGGGCCCGGAACCCACAGTTGTTAGGTAAAAAAATTTAAAAAAAAGCTTTTTTGAAGGCTCAGAAAATTTTTTTTGAAAAATCAATATGCAAATTACGGGAAAATTCACGTACATACATTTCGAACAGGTCTGACTTGAGGTGCAAAAATGGAAAATTTGTTGTAAGTACCTATACTAGTATGCTGGACTCATTCAAGATGACTTTCAAAAAAATTTTTTTTTAATTTATAAAAGCCAAAATTTTTGGCCTTAAAAAATTTTTTTAACAACTGTGCCGGAACCAGTAGTCAACTTAAGTGATTTAGAAATTGTCATCGATGGCTATGATTATGATGTGGATGGGGATGGCCTTGATGCTCTAGCCAAAGCGACGCACGAAGCTGAAGCCGAAGGGGCGCACAATGCTGAAGCTGAAGCTGAACCCGAAGCGACACACGATGCTGCAGCCGAAGCGACACACGATGCTGCAGCCGAAGCGACACACGATGCTGCAGCCGAAGCGACACACGATGCTGCAGCCGAAGCGACACACGATGCTGCAGCCGAAGCGACACACGATGCTGCAGCCGAAGCGACACACGATGCTGCAGCCGAAGCGACACACGATGCTGCAGCCGAAGCGACACACGATGCTGCAGCCGAAGCGACACACGATGCTGCAGCCGAAGCGACACACGATGCTGCAGCCGAAGCGACACACGATGCTGCAGCCGAAGCGACACACGATGCTGCAGCCGAAGCGACACACGATGCTGCAGCCGAAGCGACACACGATGCTGCAGCCGAAGCGACGCACGATGCTGAAGCTGAAGCAACGCACGATGCTGCAGCCGAAGCGACACACGATGCTGAACCCGAAGCGACACACGATGCTGCAGCCGAAGCGACACACGATGCTGCAGCCGAAGCGACACACGATGCTGCAGCCGAAGCGACACACGATGCTGCAGCCGAAGCGACACACGATGCTGCAGCCGAAGCGACACACGATGCTGCAGCCGAAGCGACACACGATGCTGCAGCCGAAGCGACACACGATGCTGCAGCCGAAGCGACGCACGATGCTGAAGCTGAAGCAACGCACGATGCTGCAGCCGAAGCGACACACGATGCTGAACCCGAAGCGACACACGATGCTGCAGCCGAAGCGACACACGATGCTGCAGCCGAAGCGACACACGATGCTGCAGCCGAAGCGACACACGATGCTGCAGCCGAAGCGACGCACGATGCTGAAGCTGAAGCAACGCACGATGCTGAAGCTGAAGCGACGCACGATGCTGAAGCCGAAGTGACACACGATGCTGATGCTGAAGCTGAAGCTGAAGCAACGCATGACACGAATGACCCGGTCGCAACTGGTACTCAGGCGCACACTGAACAGGTAGAAGACAGAACGCTGTCTGCTGAGCCGTACAACAGTGAGGACAGGTTCCGGTTTAGTGAAGTGAGTTATGAATGCTTTTGGTAGTCGAAAATGTAACAGCTGTTTTTTCTAAGAATCGACTTTTGCTGCATAATTTCTGGACAAATCGACAAAATGAATAGTTTGGTTTGGTAGCTGAAAATTTAATTAGTGTATTTTCAGGGTGCTCACACCCGATCTCCGCCCCCAGAGACCCAGGTGCACCAGGAACTTTCTAATGCTCCAGAACATTGCCAAGATGACTTGCCATGCTCTAGTGCCCAGGTGATGGCATCGCCTCAGGAGCAGCGACGAGCACAGTTCAGAGCAGATGGTTGGTTGTTATCTATTTTGGGTCTTTTGGGTCAGGTACTTGCAAACATGTTCATAGCTACCAAAACAAAAATCTGTTGAGCCTGTTAGCTACTAGGTGTCACTCTCAAAACCGACCGAGTTTCTGCCGAACTGTCAAAAAAACTTTTCTCAAAATGCTTTTTGACTAAAGATTCTTAATCTATGTATTCTATAGTTACCTAAAAAGCCCCAATTTTGTTTAGAAAGCTTTGATCCCTACAACTTTGATGACGACTATAGCGCAATAATAGAGGCGGCTAGTTCAACACGATTTGGCAATTTGTCGGCCAATCGCAAGTTCGGTCGTAGCAAGCCCGGTATGATTCCAGCTGCGGCTGCGCCACCGCAAAGTGAAATGAAAGATCGTTGTGTTAACAGGTGCAGTTTCCTTATGATCAGTTGTTAGAGACAGGCATGGAGCACCAACTAGTGGGACTTCTATTAATAAACAATCGATTAGGGCTACCGCCTGAGTACTAAATTATTTCTAGGAAGTTGTGGCCTCGTCGTCAGGCGAAGTCTGTCAGATGGAGCCAGGATACGCTAGACAAGCCAACTTGCTCCGACTTTGTGTCATATAGTCCGTCCCCCCTGCAGCAGCCCACACCGCACGCTTCGTCTGCGACTGGATTTGCTACCCCAGTTACGCCTTTGGCGCCTTCCCAAAGTCAGCAAGCGACTCCTCGCTCTCAACCAACACCTTTGACTCCTTGCCAAAGCCGGCAAGTGACTCCTCGCTCTCGACCAAAGTGCCATCTGAATTCGCGTGCCATGGCTGTGGACAGTTACCCAGTTACACCGAATAGTGCTCCTGCTCTTGCTCTTGAGCATAGGCCACCAGAAGTACAGGCGCTCATGGAGTGTGGGTAAGCATCAGTTCATATTTAGAAATTACCTCCTTAGTTCTTACTAAAATCTGCAGTACCTGCCATGTACTAGCTTTAGCTTCTCCACTGAAGGTAGGGAGAGATTGTGGTAATAAGGGTTCAAAAACAGCTAAAAGCGCTGTTTTACAGGCCATTTGAGCAATTCTAATGTCTGAAATTGTAAAAGTTTCAAAATTTACTTCCCCGAAAAATCGGTTATGGTATAAGGTACGGGCCGCGTGGATGCTATGGTGGTTTGCCCACCACCAACTTTGGTTCAACGTACCCCAGAACCAGCAGACTTTTCTTCCTGGAATCCTGAACTCACTCACCAAAAATGGCCGCATCCCCCAAATCGTTAGCCCCATGCAAAATTTTCAGATTTTAACTACCGCAACCCGATTTTCTGGGCCATATGTATGCGCGTGGAGGCTCCCAACCAGAGAAGCTGCTAGCTCTAATTCTATTTAATCTTATCGATTTTTGAATTTTCTGTTGTTTTTCCACTGTTGATCGTAAATTCCGATTCAGAAGCATTGGCCTGCTTTTAGTGACAAGCGCGTCTGGTTCACAGAGGAGTGGCTTGAGAGTCAAGAACGGCAGATTCTGTCGCAGTTGGACCAGAAGCCAATTCGTCGGCCAAATTCTGTTAAAGGACGTCGCAAAGCTGCTTTAGACCTGCTGTCCCGCATGCTATCGTTCTACCAGGCGGGAGGCTATTTCGAAAATATGGAAGGTGGTAAGCCACTCGAATTTGATTACTTTGGCTTATAGTCAGACATCAGCATCTACTAGTATGCCTCATCTAGCTTCTGAGCTGGGCAGGTTGGAGATAGGTACGGTGGCCCGCATGTAGAGCTTTTGGAAATACTCCTTATCTGTTTTTCCCTTGTCTCAACGTAGTTCCATGCAGGGTCAGAGCTTCAACTTCGCAGCAGGCGCAGATGGCGGTGCTCTGCTTCTGAGCAAACAGAAGAGGTCATAGAAGACGCGCTAAAGTCGGCTCGCAAGTGCTTATTTGTTGTTCCTATCAGTGCTGAGAAAGGGCAGGGTGTGATTGCGTTGGCCCCCATTAATCAAGGAAACATCGTCTGTGAGTACACTGGTGAACTATTGACAAAACAAGAGGCCCGTGCCCGTGAACAGCTATACAATGTCGACCCAGAGAAATATGGCTCTTTCATGTTCTTTTTCACTGACCCTAAAACTGGCCAGTCGAAGTGCATTGATGCCACAGATGCAAGGAAATCGCCTGGTTGTGGACGCTATGTCAACCATATGTCAGATGGGAACTTGAAACCAGTTGTCATCTCTATTGGCAAGGCAGTGAGGTTGTTCTTCAAGGCATCCCGTTTGATTTGGCCTCTGGAAGAGCTGGGTTATTCCTACGGTGAAACAGATCGTCAAGCGTTAATGGCGAATCCGTGGTTGAAATCTCAACGTGTCAAGCCCTCTGATGCTTCCTTATCTGAACTAGAGCCCTACGGAATTATTGAATTAGGTGTTGTTTAGTCTTTCATTAACTGTGGTTAAGAAATTGCTGTCCATTGTAACATGTCTGGGGCACTCGAACGTCTGATGGTTTTATAGCCTTGTTGCATTTTAGTCAAGTGTTTCGTCCTTAGATATTAACTGTTGGAAACTACTGTACACCAAGCTAGCCTAAGTCATCCTTTCCACCCATTTTATTGCTTTTAGTTTACAACACTCTTTCGCGTCAGTACAACCTGTTGTACCAGTCGAGGAATGCTCGCATGGAGCTCGGGCGATTTTCGAAGTTGCTTACTGACCCGATGTTGCGAGCAGCCGCCACTGCTTTGGCCAACACGCAGCTAAAGTTTGAAGGTGCACGTCCATCCGATTTGCTTGTAAGTCTTCTCTGTTCTGCTTATTCGGGACAACATTTCGATTGAGATTGGTTTGAATCCCTGAAATGATAGCTGAGTCTTCTGCTTGAATAGGTTTGCGTTACTTGAAATGATAGTTCAGATCTGCGTCATTGGAGGCCTTTTTCATTAGTGCGGTTTCGTCTAACATAGCTATCTCAGTTTTAGAACGTGCTTAGTCGCAAAAAGAACAGCGTTGCAGTCAGTGCCTCCCGCAAGAGAAGGAAAGAGGTGTATGATGAGAATTTTCCAGAAGGTGACACAGCGCACATGTGCATGGGGGTGCCCAGGGGGACGAAAATAAAAATCTACCAAACGTTTCTAGACGCTGTTAGAAAGCCTCCAGATGCGTTTTCAAGCCACATAAGTCAATTTTGGCAACTATGCACCCCTCCTCCAGACTACTACGCACCAAATCTGAATTTTTTGTCGAAAATTTGATTTTTCCCGAAATTTTTTATATTTCGGACCGAAAATTTGCACCTATGTCACGGCAACTACCCACGGAGACCTGGCCATCCCCCCTGAGCCGCCGACCATGCACATGTGTGTGACACATGTTTCAAACTGAAGCTCATTTATTTGCGTTATAGTAGCTACCAAGAAGGTGCGGTTCCAAACGGAGGAGGAAGATGAGTTCGAACAGCTGTCTTGGGCATGAACAGGCAGCTCTCTTTCTGTGACTTTTGTGCTGTGTTTTGTACTCTGTGGAGAGCAGCGCTGGTGCCTTAGCTTTCTGTGCCACGTGGAGTAAGAGCACTTGTGCTACTCTGATTTTATTACAAAGCGGGTACCTTGATATTTATGAGTCTTGTTTGTTATTGATTCTGTTCTATGTACAGTTCGCGCCACTGCGTTAAGTGTGACAAATGTGTTACTTGAACAAATTCTAGTAAACTCTGGACTGCTATTTGTTGGCCATTACCGCATGACGGTTTATTGTACCGTTTGCATACCTTCTGTAGAGTGCTATTGTCGACCATTGCCATGAATCGTATATGTAACAGGTGGTGTCGTCTCTCTCTCCAACTGACTTGCGCAGACTCTCGATCCCTCTACCGAAGACACGATTTTTCGCACGCTATCCCTCCGATTTTTTGCGAATTTCTGACACTAACTGCTTGCAAACCAACTTTTTAGCTGTGTTTGAGTGAGCCACAACGCTTTTTAACGGTTTTGCGATTTTTAAACATTTTGATTACCCAACCCCTCCCTAGAGTTTGGCCTTGGACCCCCGGCCGGAACCTCGACCATTGCCGGCAGATGACAACATGACAGTTTACTGTATGTGCATACATGGACCGGAAAAATCGGAAGGGGGGTATGTGGTTTTTCCCTCACCCCCCGGAAGGAAATATTTTCAATGTTTAGCAAGGACTTTTAAAACGTTAAGCAAATGGCCATGTAAAAAGTACAAGGCATGGTTTAAATTGTAGCTACATTGTAGTTGTCAACTAGAAAGTATTATCCTCGACGATGTATGAATCTGAATCTGATTTTTCGCTTTCCTCAGCCGTCTCTGAATCTGATTCGTCGTTTGAAGTGCCTGCGAGAAAGGCAACCAGTGGTCGCGGCAAATCTGCTGCGAAGGCAACTGGTAGTCGCGGCAAGTCGGTGCCAAACAGTAGTGGTGGTCGAGGCAAGTCGACTTGTGAGCCTCCAGCCATACCAGCCCTGCCGGGGTCCTCACAAGATGCTTTACCCGGTAGCGAGTCACCAACCACAGACACTGACCTTGCCCTCCTGAAGCAAGAGATACGGGAGATGCCTGCGAAAACGAAAGTGCAGCGACGCCGAAAGCAAGTCGCTATCTACTTGATGGAAAAGAATGAAAACAAACTAACTGTTCCGGTACTGAGAGACCTTGCTGGCAAGCGTGCTCTTGTTCTGAAACGTGAGGAGCTTCTCGAAATTTGTCAATCGCAGGACTACCCAGATGTTGAAGAAGTTCTCGCTAATCTTCAAGACAGTGATCCACCCTCTGAGATGGCTACCTACCGTGCTCGGCCAGCCAAGAATAAAGATGGAAAGCAGTTTAAAAGGATACCAGACCGAACAGTTGAACCGGCCCCTGATCCTTCCTCTCTTGTTGCTCCAGGTGGCTTGCTAAGAAAATGGGTTCGAATGAGGTTAGCTCTATGAAAGACTTTCAATTTAGCTCCTATTAGTGATATAGTTAAAGTTTTATAGTGTTGTATGCGAGCAGCGCTGGTAGAAATTTCCCGTTCAGCTCACCTAAACGGTAAACTTTATACAACTGCTGCAAGCGAACAACGTGATATATTTTCCTGTAAATTTGTGGGCCTGAGCCACTACAGTTACAGTTTATACAAAAGAAATTCTAGCCCAATCTATTGAACAAACGGCTAAGAATTGCGATCACAACTGCCTTTCAAAATTTTCCATTCGGCTGAGCTGAACGGTTTGTTTCTATCGATGCAAAACTGCTAAAAATTGACCAGTAGAAATCGTTTAAGTCGTCGCACTAAGTGCTTACTAAATAATTAAGGGCTTACACTGCTCAGTAGGGCCCCTGAAATTGGAAAAATCGACAAAAATTCAATTTTTCCGGACAGGCAAAGCAAAAGCCAAATTGATCAGCAATTTCCGCAGAATGTTTAGTGGAATAACTATTAGTAAGACGCGAACTTATTTGTCGGACGACTGACTATTTTGAGGGCTAGCCAATGCTGTAATAATCGGCCGGCCGCTGCCAGACCTGCCTGCGCCTGTGTTTGGGGGCCGGCGGCCAATGCTGTATTAATCGGCCGGCCGGTGCCAGACCTGCCTGTGTTTGGGGGCCGGCCAATGCTGTATTAATCGGCCGGCCGGTGCTAGACCTGCCTGCGCCTGCGTTTGGGGGCCGGCCAATGCTGAAACAATTGGCGGAGCCAGGCCTGGCTATGTAGCAATTATATAACTATTATGTTAGCAATTAGCAGGGAAATTAGCATAGCGATTAGGAATGGGCATTTAGCATTGCCCAAAGGCCAGTTTATCTGTCTACGTCTCTGTTCTGTCTGTCTATCTATGTGTTTGTCTGTTTATCTGCCTTTATCTCCGTTCTGTTCTGTCTGTGTTCGTATGTTTATCTGCCAATGTTCGTCTGTTCTTTTTGTCTAGACCTGCCACCCATCGTTTAGAACCTTTGTCCAAAAAATCGCTTCACCCGCCATTTACGCTATGCAGCAATTAGCATTGCCCAGAGGCCAGGCTAAATCATGCTTCCATGGACTTCTAAATACAGACGGCGTTCAAATTGTGGCTACGTAATATTGTTGTAGTGAGGCGCCGCCGACATCAATTCCGAAGAGACCACAAACGCGGCCAGGTTGCAAAATCCGTGGATTTGAGGAGCTGCCACCACATCTCATGTTTCTGCAGCCATCGAAACCATTCTTGAAATTCTTGATAGATCATGTCAACCGAGTGGGTAATGAAAGATACAGTCGAGAGAAATTGGAGCGCAAGGTATTGACGCATATGCCCGACGATAATCATGAACTTTCTTTCTAAACTTAAACTTTCAAGAAAAAGACCGGCCACACGATCGGTGAATGGACGGATATCGATCTGACAGATGCAATAGCTTTCGTCACAGTTCTGTACGCTTACAGTCTCACCAACCAGCGAGGGAGAAAAGCGCCGTGGCAAATTGACGACTTGCACGGTAGCCCTTGGATAGCTTCCCTTATGTCCGGCAACAAATTTCGCCGGATATTCAAGTACGGTATAATATTTATTACTTTATGCTACTCCCTATTTTCAATAGGGCGGTTTGGGTAGTCTGATACATGTAACCGGAGGTCTGCCCCCACCCGACATAGGCCAGACCCCCGATCAGGGAGCCCTACTCTTCAGAGACGGTTTTTCTTACCCCTCCCCATCCGATTTTCTGGTAACTAATTTTTCCGCAAATTTTTTCAATTATTTTAGAATCTCAGACACTAAAATTGCCTATAAACCAGCCCTTTTAGTTAGCTGTATTTGAGCCCAAATTAGCGCTTTTTTTACTATTTAGTCGAATATTTTAAACGTTTTTCAGTATGCAACCCACTCCCCGAAGAGGCACAGACGCCCCAGGCCGGTGCCAGACACCCCAACCCATACATGGGCCGGGGGGTGAGAGGTTTTCCCCCTCGCCGGCCAATACCCAACCCTCGGTCGAAATTTTGGCGACTTTTTTTCGGAAAAACAAATTTTGGGTCCATACCCCCTCGACCGGCCATACTCCCTCTGAAATTTTGGCGACCTTTTTTGGGAAAGCAATTTTATACTCTCCAGACCGCCGATGAAAAACCACACCGCCCCTCGGGAGTTTTCCGGCCCATGTATGCCCCAACCCCACCTCCTGTCGGCGGATGATCTGTTCTGTTATGTGTATGGTTGGATATGCTCTAACTTCAGGTGTTGCAAGATGTATGACCCGGTTCAGAAAGCGGCCACCGGAGAGTCTGACAGAAACCATGCGAACTACGACGGGTGTAATCACAGACATAATATTGCTTGCTGACCCTACAATTGCCTATTGTAGACTGTGGAAGATTCGTGATATGCTCGATCTCTTGATTGGTATTTGGGTATGTATTAAGGAATAGAGCTTGTTTTGTCCAAAAAATCACTTGACCCACCATATCTGTTCTGTCTGTCTTTTTGTTCATTGGTATACTGTATCTGTCTGTAGAACTGTTGCAAAAGTCTGCTTTTAGAATGACTTATTCGAGAGCAATGTGGAGCTGGTGGTTGACGAACAAATGTCTCGCTTTTTGGGTAGATGTGGCCACCGTGTTACTATTCGAGGTAAGCCAAACTGCAAACCGAGCATGTAAAATTTTTACTTCCTGTTATGCTACGGTATGCTTAGTGATGTTCATTTTCCAGGAAAACTGTCAGCTGGTAATTTTCCGTAATATTTTTCCTATTAAAAAATGTCAGAGTGCCAAATTTCGCTTTTTCTTCAGTATTAGCACTCCTTATGAGCTGCCTGAAAAGGAATTGAGTAATATCGGTTGAGTATTTTAATATGTTCTTGCATCTGCAGTATTGTTAGGTTACTGTTGTCAGGGTTCGACCCATACGTGTAGCTGGGTTTTCGGCTGGGGGGCATTTTTCTGATCCAAAATAGTTTTTCAGGGCTATGCCCAAAGTGGGTTACAGCGACCTTTTTTGGGCTCGAAACAGGGTTTTGAGGACTAAAAATCGGGTAAAAATCCTGTCTCAATGCAAAATTGCCGTTTAAAACCCTATTTTTATTCGACATAATACAGTTAAAATGGATTTCTGGAACCTTCTTTAGAGATTTTGAAACCCAAATTACGGTTCGGGAACCTTATTTTGGGCCTCCAGAAACCCTGTTTAGGATCTATGAAACCTAAATTTGGGTTTCGGAACCCAATTTTGGGCCTCTGAAGCCGGCCTCAGAAACCCCAATTACGGCTTCAGAACCAAATTCGTAGTTTTGTAACCCTATTTTTGGCCTTTAGAAACTCAAATTAGGTCAAAGACGGCTTTTGTTCCCTCGTTAGTCGCGCCCCTCTTGCTGCACTCACCTTTTGGACCTGAAAGTCGAAATCAATAGAGTCACCTACGTTTTGTTTCTGTATCCTGGCATCTGCAACTGTCTGTCAAAAACTATTCTAGGCAAGCCGGACCCAACAGGATTGAAATGGTTCTGTCTTTGTGACAGTAGAAGCGGCTATCTCCTCAATATGACGATGTCCAGTTCCGAGTTGTTTGCTCGGTCTACTGAGCTTGACCTCAAGGTTTGGGTAGACTTAGCGGTGTTCTCCAATTGATTCTATTACTTTTAGTTAACGGGTGGTCTTGTTTATGCCCTGGTATCTGGTGAAAACTCAAAGAACGCCCCAAGCCATCTGGGAATGGGCAAAGAATTGTACCATGACTCATACTATGTAAGACTGTTTGCTTGTTGCATTAGTTGTGACTGCTTGATCAGATTTACGCTAGTGAGTTTATGAGCCCTTTCTCTGGTCGTTCTGTCTGTCTGTTTTATGGTATGGATTCTTTCTTGCTTGACCAATGCTTGTCCTTTCTGACTCACTCACTCTTCTCGTCTTACTTTGTAACTGATTTGGTTGACTTTTTAGGGTAATTTCGATCTCTATGAGGCGCTGTTGAAGAGGGAAACGTATGCCTGTGGCATGTTTAAATCTTCTCAAGGCGTCCCCAAGGAAATGATGAGCGATCTGTCGTGGAATTATGTAGGATGCGATGGGAAACCGTGTGACATGCCAGAAGGTAATTTAAGTTAATTTTCGGGATCTTTGGCCAAATTGGCTTCGTTTCTTTTAGCTGGCCGGAACGTGTATTCGTGCATCTGAGTGCAATACACGAGAATCAATTTTTTATCATCAAGCACGAGTACTTGGCGCGCCAACGATGTTCAAGTGTAAAAGAGTTGACTCATCCGGAGTTTACAAAGCAGCTAGTCTTTGGTCTCGCTGATACGATCGGAAAACTCAGATCACAGAGAGATGGTCTCCCAGCGCAACCGACCACACGTCTTGACAATTCGAATGGGGTTGATCACCACATAATGGAAAACGTAAGTGCTTTATGGCATTTGGTTTCTGCCTGCCGCTCCTCCGCTAATATGGTACATCGTGTTTTGTCCAAAAATCGCTTGACCTGCCAAAAAATCAATTGTTAATCAGTCAAAAATTCGGACTGAATTGCAGAAACGCAATTTTTTAGATGCCGCCCGCTGAATCGGTTGATTTTCACCGACTGCCGCGCGACTTGAAACTGCAAGTTCTTCAGCGGAGAACGGAGGAAGCAGAACACTATCCAGTTGTCATGGTTACACAGCGTTCGTGTGTGTCACACGTCAAACGGGTGCGCCCCCAAATGGGCTGCAAGCATTGTAGGTAATGTTAGTTTGCTCTTGTGCATTTATGTAATTCATTGTCTTTATTTCCAGTACCCTTGGAGACTTCTTAACTATTATCGTACCAATACGTTAAAATAAGTTGAAACAGATACCATAATTGTTAGCATACCGGTAGAGGTTTAGCTGATGAATAAAACCAAGTTTATGGCCTGATTTTTTGTGAAAATGGGCCCGAAAACGCCCCCTTGCCTGCATATAGGTACCATAATCGTCTATAGATTCGCGATTGTCTTATTCATAATCATTTTGTAGAGTTGTTTTGTGCCCTGGAACTTGCTGGGACCTATGGCATTCCGGAGATCCAGTGTATCGGTGGCGTGAGCCTGAATAACTGAAAAAGGCTGTAATCATACAACATTGATGGATCTAGCAATGTGCGTTGTATAAACTTTTGACAGGCGGTCAAAAATCCGCTACCAAGAATTTTGAAAATAGAAAATGGTCCCAAAAAGTAGGACTTTGTAATTCTAAAGTTTAAAAATAACGTTTTCCTAGAGGGTGGTTAATGTTTTCGGAACCAATTAAGGTACCCTTGTGCCCCTATTTAGGGATCCGGGTCCCACCAACCGAATGGACCGCTCCAGTTATAAAAGTAATAAAATTTGAGGTCCGGGTCTGTCTTCTCAGCCACAGCCAAAGCGAGTGAGGCGCGGGGGGACTTTTACAGCTTTTGTCCAAAAAATTGCTTGACCTACCACCCAACCCAACTTTTGGTTTGGTAGTCGAAATTTCAATTTATTTTCAGGGTGCCTTGATGAATGCTTTGGTTTGATAGTGGATCGAGGTTGGTCTTACTCTGGTACTACAGTGTTCGTTCTGATGTGTGGCTTGTCTGCTTGCCCACTGCTGTTGAACTTTCAAGGCGTCGCACTGGTCGCCAAACTGGTGCTGTATTATTTACGACTCTTCTTATTATTTGTGCTGTTGTACAGTTCTCGCGATTGTTCATAGCTTTGTGCTACTGTCATTTCTTTGCGATTGCGTGAAGTGTGAGGGGTCTACGTTGTTTTGTGTAAACTCGTAATAAACTTTCTGTAGACTGCTATTGTTGGCCATTGGTGGTGCTGTTCAGCGCCTCTTGGAGTCTCAGACGGACACTACAAGTTCAGTAAGAAGTTTAGTGTTGGCTGTTAAAGGTGAGTTTGAAAGGGTTATTTGGTATCGCCGAGTTTCCAACAGTAGAGGATTTTTTATAAAAGCAGTAATGGCAGCATCGTTGCATATATCCGGTTGATAAAGCAGAACAGAATTAATACACGTATAACAGAATGGCTAGAGATTATTAATATCAGGAGAAAGTCACACTTGAGTCATCAGCTTTGTGTCGGACAGCAAACGGTCGGTACCGTGCGGTCAGTTTGGCTTAACAATCCCGCCTCTCTCTTTGTAGAAGACTGTCCATGCGTTGAGAACCACTAAAAACAAATCTTCCGTTAAGCACCTAAGCTTAGGTTCAAGCTCAGGGTTAGATTAGCAGCTAAAATTCGCTTTAAAACCCTTTGGAAACCAAATTTGGCGTTTCCACTGCTGATGTTTAAGAGAAATGGGTGTTCTTCGAAGCCCTTTTATCGTTTTTTTGCTTGTTTTTAGCTCTAAAACGCTATTCGGCAGCTTAAAATAGCGATTTTCAGCGTCCTTACTGAAAAACTTGCTAAAAACGCATTTCCAGGCGTTCTGGAGCTTTTTGTAATTTTATACCCCCTCTGGGTGAAACCCCTCTCGACTCCCACCTGTCGGAAAACCCCCTCCCCCACGCCGGTCCGGACCTGTTACATGTATAGCCTAAATTCTGCTAAATTTTGTTTGATGGCGCAAAAACGTCTTCCTAAACCTAATCATGGATTAAACTTTGAAGATTCTGAATTTTAAAACTGGCCAGTCGGCGAAACTGGTCAGCCGCAATTCCGGCCAGTCGACGAAACTCACCCACCAGAGTCAGATTCCGACAAAACTGACCAGTCGACGAGTCTGACCGGTCGATGAAACTGATCTCAATCCTCCACCACACAAACAAGGGGCCATTTTCTTCGGCTCCCCTCTCTCTCCACTCTGGCCCACAGCGTGGGGGAATACATCAATCACTCACTCATTCAATCAATCAATCAATCAAAACCCTTACAAAACGCTGTTTTGGGTTCTACGGTAGGCGAAAACCAAATTTTGTGCAGCAGAATGTATTGTCTGGGCTAAATTTTCTTTACTTTGGAACCCAAAACATCCGCTGGGGGGACTTTTGCCGAAAAATCGGGCTTGGGTGCCGGCCCCCTTTACCCCCCAACGACACATATGCCAACGATTAGTAAATTGTTCAAATAACGCACCATATCGAATAAATAGTTGACCAACTCCACAACGAAAACAAAAGTCAAATGCAGGGGTCAAATCCAAGCGCCGTATTCAGTGAATAAATAATTGGAGAAAATCCTTATTTCAATGTCTGAAAGATTAAAACATTTGGCAGATGTGGTGTGCTTACAGGCTTCCCCCTCCTCCGCCTTCATACTCATACAGTAACAGGTAATCGATCGATAGAGCGTGTGGGAAGGGTCTGATGCAGGCCTGGGATCTCAGCTGAACCTGGGCCTGGGATCTGGGGAGAGGTTAAGTGCTAGAAAACGTTAAAAAGTGATTTTCGGGCACAAATCGTAAAAAAGCGCTAATTAGGTATAAATAAAAGGTATAAAAAGCGATGTTTTACAGACAATTTTGCAATTATAGTGTCTCAGATTAAAAAAATTGCAAAAATTTGCTGAAAAGTTAGCTACTTCGGAAAAATACTAAAAATAAAAATCGGAGTAGGAGGGGCGGGAAAAATCGTCTCTGGGGGCAGCCTGCAAAACATTTGCAATGTTTGACGAGGAAATAATCCAAAAAAGAACGAATAAGAAGAAAGCAGCTAGATTAGAAAGAAAAAATCTCAAAGGTAAAATCGCCGGCACAACAGTAATTCCTTCCAACAGCTCAAATTAGAACACTTCCCCCCAGTCCGAAACTACCGTTTTAGTCAGTACAAAAGGTGACCAATTATCTTTATTT
>JASANB010007556.1:0-73182 GCA_030248155.1 Sabatieria punctata | reverse complement strand
TTATTTAGTCACTAGCTTTTCTGGCTGACATTTGGTCGCTGAAACATATAAATCGCTGAAAATGTCAATTTTGCTCTGTCTTAACAAGTAGTCAAAGTAGTCAAACCGGTACTCATCATAGTCAAATGGTTTGACTACAATGTAGTCAAATTTGACTACTTGGGTATTGTACTCAAACCAGTGGTAGTCATAGTCATAGTCAAACGGAAATTTTGATATTGTAAAAACACTAATCCGAGCAAATTTATTTTGAAATTAAATAACTATTAAATTGCTTGCTCAGCCTTCAGAAGAAAATAACTTGCTATTAATTTGCTTGGTACCCAAATTCTGAAATTTAATTTGATATGAATTAAATATAAATTTGATAAATCAATACTCAATTCCTGAGGAAACAGCTCACAACCTGGGTCATATCAGTCCAATATGAGTTGACTTTTGACGGCGGCGATAAATGGTCAACAAATTAGATTTAATGAGTTGATACATATCTTTGCTATAGGCATGACCAAGGTTAGCTTTGGACTGAACTTGTTGTTTTGTAGCCAGACTTTGGTTAGTGGAGCTGTCGAACCAAACAAATTTATATTAAATTTATATCAAATTTCTATGTCAATTTTACGAAATATAATATAATTGAAGCGTTCAGACGAAGAAATGTCTCAGTCCATAAATAGATGAAGCGAGAAAAACGCGTTTAAAGTTTTCGGGCAGCCTAGAATAAATAGTGCAAAATGCTATGGCCTAAAGAGTATTATGCCAAAAGAGGCCCATACCAGTGCTACTCTTTACCCGAGTTTGGGCCACCATATGTTTCCTGATTTGCATATATTTAAAAATTTGTGATAGTGGACTTAGGCTGTTTTACGGTCTAAACCATAGAACAGCCTAAGTCCATATTCACAAATTTAAAAAATATAAGTAAGAGTAGCAGTGCAGTATCAGTAGTAGGTTTGATTGCCTTCCAGAACTGCGGGTAGTGGACTAGCAATCTTGCCATCAATCTGCAGCTTAAAAATAGAGCCACAATAATCTCAAATGTAAAACCCTCGTTGAGAGATTCCAGAATAAGGAGTCAAAAGGTGGCCCAAGGCCCATTTTAGTCTTCAAAAGCGGCATTAGATCAAAGTTTCTTGAACTAGTCGATCAGTACTCTAAGGACCCCGATTTTTAGTCTAAATAGTGATTATTGACTGAGAAATTTGTTTTCAAAATTTATCAACCTCAGTAAATGATGGAACAATTTGTGATTTTCAGCCGTTAGCTAATTTACTCCAGAACCTGTAGGCGTACACTGGCGTTCTTGCCACTATTCTGTAGCTTTAGGATAGCGCTACAATAATCTGAAATATAGAGCATAGATTTTAAGGGTTACAGATAAGCTATTCGGGCCGAAAGGGGGTCGAAAATATTTTTTCTTCAAAAACGCAATTCGACCGATGCTTCTTAAAGTAGTCAAAAAGTACTCTTGAACCCCCAATTTTTTAGTGAAAATTCTGATTAGTAAGCCAGAACATCAAATTCGAATTTTTGATCCAATAGTTAAGCAGATCGATTACTGTATCCTCGAATTGAAGCATCAAATCAGGGATTCCTTTTCAGGAGTTTGAATCGACTTTCAGCTGTCCAGGCCAAAGTTTTGATTTTGGGTGTGAATATTGAGACTCTTGACTAGGACTTAGGCTTTTCTTCAACTGAATTTCGGGCACTGTTAAAAAATTGCGTTGGCGTAACTTATGACATAGAATGTTTTCAGATTAACTAATTTGTATTTAACATGTCTGTAGTTAGGGGATTGTGCTGCCGAGTAGAACTCATTTTTTTCAAAAAGTGGACTGAGGCATTTCTTCGTCTGAACGCTTCAATTTTAATTTGTTTGACAGTCATCGCGCGAAATTTAAGAGCCGCTTTTTATAAAAACCATGCGGCTCCCCTTATCTCCTACCAACAAACCATACTGATATATCAGTATGCCATCATGTCATCATACTATTCATCATGAAATGGTCCACTACTATTCATCATTTTGAAGACTTTTGCAAGATTTTCTGATGAATCAATTATTTTATTGTTCATCAAATGCATTGGAATGGTCCAGCACTTCAACTTGACAAAAGGTCTTTTTACTACACGGCAATGCTGAACAGTTTCTGATTAACTGTCATGGCGAGCCCAGTCAGTTTATGTGTCTGTGGCACCTTTCTTTTCCGGTTGAACTAAGGAAAATTGCCATTAAAGTTTGTTGAGGAATCATTATTTAATTGTTCCTCAATTTCTGTGATGAATAATTTCTTCAGTTCATCATCTTTTGAAGAATAGTAATCGTAAAACGTGAAGGACTATTCGTCAAAAACAATTCATCAGGCCGAAACGAACCATTGATGAATTTTGCGGTTTGTTGGAAAGAGTTATCTCTTTCCAACAAACCGCAAAATTCATCAATGGTTCGTTTTTGCCTGATGAATTGTTTTTGATGAATAGTTATTCACGTTTTACGATTACAATTCTTCAAAAGATGATGAATTGAAGAAATTATTCATCACAGAAATTGAGGAACAATTAAATAATGATTCTTCAACAAACTTTTATGCCAATTTTCCTTAGTTCAACCGAAAATGAAACGTGCCACAGACACATAAACTGACTGGGCTCGCCGTGACAGTTAATCAGGAACTGTTCAGAATTGCCGTGTAGTAAAAAGACCTATTTGTCAAGTTGAAGTGCTGGACCATTCCAATGCATTTGATGAACAATAAAATAATTGATTCATCAGAAAATCTTGCAAAAGTCTTCAAAATGATGAATAGTAGTGGACCATTTCATGATGAATAGTATGATGACATGATGGCATACTGATATATCAGTATGGTTTGTTGGTAGGAGTTATAAGGGCGGAACATGAAATTTTTGACCTATACTTTTTATGTGATGAATCGATAGGCCTTTAGTAGAAAACACCCCCACTGCGGTATTTTTGCTCTCCGATACCTCTTGCGGTATTTATGGCCAAAAACGTGATTTTGGACATTTTCCACTCCTGGAATAGCGTACTTGAACCGATTTAGCTCATATTTTCAGCATAGATTATGCTTACCATACTAATTATGCGTGCCAAGTTTGGGGCTGATCGGTTCACCCTGTCATGAATAGCATCGATTTTAAGTGAAATTTTAAAAAATCGAAAATATTTTTTCCCGCTAAATTCAGGATTTTGCCCATACTTCTAGGGTAGATAGAACTCGTCGCCCTCTACACGTTGGTGTTTTCACTTTTTATTGGCTCGGCCCCGTTTTTGAGTTATTCATGTTTTAATTTTCGAAAAAAAATTTTGCGGTATCTTTTAGAATCATTCACAATTCCGGTGTCCATGAAGCTAGAGCGACCGGCAGTAGAGCGTTGGACGTAGAATGTGATGGGCTATCCAACCATATACGCGAAATCGAGCTACGGCCACTTATACCAGAGTGGCATCAAGTCAAAATTTCGATCGAAAATTACCCAATTTCCAGTTTACAGTCTTGAAATAGACAGTCTGTGTTTCGGCACTTCTGAAAGTAATCTACTATCAATAAACAGTGTTTCTGGCCTATTTTGACCTGCTAATTCAGAAATGACCTTAGTTTTACTTTATACCCTTCCCATTTCAAGATGCAAGTTTACCATAGTGTAATAAGTAGATAGTGTTATATCTCAAAATCTCGAGCTTACACATAAAAAATAAGGTCACTTCTGAAATCAGCAGGCCAAAATAGACTAGGAACACTATTAATTGATGGTAGATTCCCTTCGGAAGTATTGAAACATAGCCTATCTATTTTAAGATTATGGCTCTCAAAAGTGTATATGTTGATGAATCTTCAGAGGTCCATAACTACCGACTGAGTTATCCTAGCGCCAAAAGAAGATCATATTCAGAATCAGTGAAGAAAAATGCACCTAATAGGAAGCACTTGATGCTTCGGTTTCATAAATCACTAACGATGTCAATGCCAGGGCATCAGGAGAAAATAAGTCGCTCAGGACTGGTCATATTGTAAAACCACTGTAATTTTTATAATTAGTGTTGAAAACTGGATTAGGTGATCAGATTTCACGGCTATGTATCCTGCATATGATTGATTTGAGTCGCCTTTCAGACCGGGATGATATAACAAGTGCAGTCATTTTCTTCGCAAATATTTTTAAATGTCCATATCGTGAGAACAAGGCGCTCTAGAGCAAAAATATGGTCATTTTCGGAATCGCAAGAAGCTCAGCTATCATTTGACGGCCGAATCTACGCCATTTGACTAATTAGTTCGGCAGCAGGTGTCAAAATCTGAAGAAAACCAGGTTGGAGCTTGCGTCATCTTCGATCGAAACTTTGACTTAGTGCCACTCTGGTATAAGTGGTCGTACATCGATTTCGCTTATATGGCTGGATAGCTCACGAAATTCTCCGTGCAACGCACTACGACACGCCGCTCTAGCTTCAGGGGTCTCAGAACTGTGCATGATTCTAAAAAGATACCGCAAATTTTTTTTCGAAAAGGAAAACATGAATAACTCAAAAACGGGGTCGAGCCAAAAAAAAGTGAAAACACCAACGTGTAGAGGGCGACGAGTGCTATCTACCCTAGAAGTATGGGCAAAATCCTGAATTTAGCGGAAAAAATATTTTCGATTTTCTAAAATTTCACTTAAAATCGATGCTATTCATGATAAGGTGAACCAATCAGCCCCAAACTTGGCACGCATAATTAGTATGGTATGCATAATCTATGCTGAAAATATGAGCTAAATCGGTTCAAGTACGCTATTCCAGGAGTGGAAAATGTCCAAAATCACGTTTTTGGCCATAAATACCGCAAGAGGTATCGGAGAGCAAAAATACCGCAGGGGTGGTGTTTTATACTAAAGATCTATCGATTCATCACATAAAAAGTATAGGTCAAAAAATTTCATGTTCCGCCACCCGCATGGTTTTTATAAAAAACGGCTCTTAATTTGTTATTAAATTGCTATTTACTTGGTGATTTTGACCAAAACAATTTAATTTTGTTATTTAATTTTAATTTGATCGGAAACACTACCTGTTTTGCCAAATATAAATGTACCCCTAGAGACGCATCAGTATAGGCACGCTCCGGAGCGCCTGTTTTCCAAATATAAAAATGTCCCTAAGGGTACGCATCAGTACGGGGTACGCTCCGGAGGGCCTATTTTCCAAATATGATGCGGCCCCTAGGGGTACTTTTATGTTTTTAAAACAGGCCCTCCTGAGCGTGCCTTACCGGAGATTTCCGCTTATAAGACCACCATAGTTAGAAGACCATGGTCTTATAATAGGTTTTTGTTTCCAGTTATAAGACCATGGTCTTCTAATAGGTGGTCAGAAAACTGGGTTTGCGAGACAGGCATTTTCCGGTTACAAGACCATGGTCTTAGTTAGATTGGCCGGTTGTATTGCACGCGCGAATGATTACGTGAACAGGCGCCATCAATTTTCGAAAAAACAAAGAGAAAAATACGAATGTGCAGTGCAGTTAGTAGTCGAATTTACCTAGTCTACAGCTAAAACCAGTATGTCTGTTGCTAAACGGAAATCCTATTCTGTTGAGTACAAGTTGTCTATCATTCGCAAATTTGACGATGGCCGAAGCTTAAATTCTCTTGAGAAGGAAGAAGGAGTCACCCGAAAAATGATTCGAAGCTGGATAAAACAACGTCCTGAACTTGTTGAGACAACGAAGAAACAGAAACGCAAGCGGGTAAAATAATCAATTTTTTTCAAATACAGTTGACTGTCGAAGAGAAAAATATGTGCGCAGTTACCAGATTTTCGAGAACCTAAAATGCTGGTGCCAACGTTTTGTTTTCAAGCTTAAAGGGTTAAGTTTAGACTTGGGTGGGCTTTATGTTCTGGCTTAATAGGTTTACTTAGTCTTATAATAGGAAAATGCGGTAACTGCGCACATCATAGATAGGTTGTTAGCATGTAGGCTTTCGTATGCATAAATTTTGCAAACGTTTTAATGGGATTTAGCTATTTACTAAAATTGTAACACGCCTTCCTCCAAAACGACAAAGTATAGGTTAAGACACATAGTACACATATAAATTATATGCAAGTTGTAGATTGCCGGAGCAGGACCGCCGCCTAAATTTCCCGAGTTGGAAAAACGGCTGTATCGATGGTTCTATAAAGCGAGGACAGGCGAAAAGCTGCCAAAAGACGATCCAGCAGCTAGTGACAGTGAAGATGATGCCGATTGCTCTGGTCCTCAAATTAAGCACTCTGTTAACTACAGGTCTGAATGTACTTTCCTGTAAACAGGTCGATATCGATTAGCTAAAGTTACAGGAGCCTCAGAGGAGAAGCAGTGCGCCTCAGAGATCAGCTAGGCATTCCTGAGAAAGACCTGCGTGTCAGCGCCAAGTGGATTTTCAACTTTTGCAAACGGCACAGTTTGGGGTGCCGCCGTTACACACATCGCGGTCAAGCTGACTGTCGAATGCCCGAGGACATTGCTAAAGTGGCCCGCGAGTTTCTGGACTCTGTTCCCGCTCACACCAGTGGTCTGACAGCCGATCATCTGTACAACATGGATGAGACCCCTTGCTATTTCGATATGGCAAGTGAGACCACGATTTCATTCAAAGGCGAGAAAAACGTAGAAGGTACAGACACTGGCCACAGGAAATCCCGTTTTACTGTGGTGCTTTGCGTGTCTGCTTCTGGTCGAGTCGTTAAAGCGCTCATCATTTTCAAAGGCTTGAAGAAAGCACCCCCTAACCTCAAACTGCCGCGCAACATCGCCGTGAGTGTCTCGCATGGAGGCACAATGAACACCGCTCTAATGAAGACCTGGATCAGTGCATGCTTCAAGTCTAGAGGACCTTTTCTTGCCCGCACGAAGTCAGTCCTCTTTATGGACAGCTACGGCAGCCACCTCAAACTGGAAGTTCAGGAGTTTTTGAAAGGAGAGACCAACACAACTGCTGTTATTATCCCACCTAAAACGACGTACTTTCTCCAGCCACTTGATGTCTCGGTAAACTATCCTTTCAAGCAGGCTCTTCGAGGAAATTGGGAGGCCTGGCTAAAGGATGGCCCGAAGGAGTACACGCCCAAAGGATACCGAAAACGGCCGAGCTACCAGGCTGTTATTGATATGGTCAGTTTGGCACTCGATTCTCTAAAGGCAGAAGCTATTCAGGTCCCTCCAGTCACGTTTGGCATCCCAGCAACAGGAGTCGTCCACTCAACCGTGTTTGGATTAGAAGTCCAACTAAAAACCTGAATCAACCACTATACCAGAAGCTCAACTGTACCATTCCATTTGCAGCCATCAAATCAACCAAAAACCAACTGGACAAATGCCACAAACCAAAGAGCAGAAATCTAAAAAATGACCGCTAGTGGCCCAGCCACTGCTTCTACCAATGTCGCCCAGGACGACCACGAACTTGCACATCCGTCAGTACAGGCGGAAATTAACTAAAGCACAAAGAGGGCACTAGAAATCCTGCCCGGCTTGGTGTACTCACTTACACAGGCTATTAGACTTACCTGGATGGACCGAATAAGTAACTAGATGAAGGAAAGAAGCCTGCTTTTCTACTACAAAACCACGCTAATGTCCCCAGCTTCTCAGGGCAAGAAACCAAGGAAATGACCTTTGAGAAATGGAAAAGTAATTATGACAGAGCTTGTGTATCGCTTGGCGTTGCACCAGAATGGAGAGCGCAGATGTTGCCAAGCTTATTAACACCAAATAGCAATGCAGAAGAAGCCTATCAAGATGTACCAGCAGAACTAAAACTTGATTACGATAGTGTCTGTATTGAATGAGCCGCTGGCATGACAGGACCGAATGTTATGAGTTTTCGTGCTGGGACCCAAACCGGGAAGACTTGTCATCAGGAAGAAAGTGCGCCAAATTCAAATCACTCAAGTACTGGCACCTTCCACTGAATCTAAATCGACTTCAGTCTCCAGGCCACCTCTGCCACTTGCAGCCTTCCAGATCGTACCAGAACCAGTTCGATCATCCAGCCCGCCGCTCACGATTCCCATGTTATCGATCTTCACCAAACTACTAGCCTGAGAATCGGCCGATTCGGAGTGGAAGAAGGTGAGATGCTACAGATTTTCCTTCAGCTTTCCACAACTCCCACTCTTCTAGCTTCTGTACTTCTTTAACATGCTCTCTCCTTCTGGGCACACCACTTCGATCCACTTCAAATCGCCCCGCCGAAGTACTATCCCGAGAATCGGCCGATTTGGAGTGGAAGAAGTTGAAGGTGTAAAATTTCCTTCATCTTTCCATTGTATTAAAAGAGCCAGTCTCTGACATGATCGACGCGATGTGCCTTATCCCAACTTAAAGTTGGATTTTTGACTTTCACCGATTTAGCCCAAACTTGGTGTGTTAATAGTACCCAATGAGTTGTCCTTGAGTCCAGAAGGATGACTTGATTCGACGCTCCAACTTGAAGTTAGACGCTCCCAAACTTTGAGCGCGTAACTATGGATGGGACCGAAAATGGCGCCAAAATAGTGACTACACCAGCTGATGTAGAAATGATAGCGCTACAACATTCTGGAATGAAAACATCTGGTACCAGGGGGGGCTTTTGGGGGTCAAAGAGGGTGGAAAAAAATCTTTTTCAAATTTTTCCAATTTGAGTGGTGGATTTTAAAGATACATAAATGTGTAGAAAAACCCCAAAATATTAGATCGCAACTCCTATTTACACGCGAGAAAATGGCGTCAAAATTTTCGGTCCCAAATTGTAGCGCTAAAATACTGATTTTTTTACCGATCTTTATGCTTCAAAGTCGTCCAGATATTTTTTCTCACCTCCACCACCCGATATGACTACACCAGCTGATGTAGAAATGATAGCGCTACAAAATTCTGGGATGAAAACATCTGGTACCGGGGGGTTGGGGGTTTTGGGGGTCAAAGAGGGTGGAGAAAAATTATTTTTCGAATTTTTCTAATTTGAGTGGTGGATATTAAAGATACATAAATGTGCAGAAAAACCGCAAAATATTAGATCGCAACTCCTATTTACACTAGGGATGGGCATGCTTCGTCCGACTGCGCCGTTTAGAAAATACAAAAATACAGGCAAAATATGGTCTGAACACGGTTTTCGCAACTTCAAGCGCAAATTCTTTTTTACGTTCGGTTGGTAGGAAGTGATGTACATACAGTATAGATCAAAAAAATGTCCCATAGCTTTTTCGGCCTTCACTCAAACGTTTCGTTCTCAGTCACTTCTTTACCGATTTGGCTCAAATTTTCAGCAAAAATTAACAATATGGTTGGCTAAATATTCTGCAAGTTTAGTGCCAAAATTCCGACTCATACTGGTTTTATGACCCGAAAACTAGGAATGAGGGTGGTCCACGCAAATTTAATTTTTTTCGGTAATACAAGGAGTACAGTCCTGAAACTTGCAGGAATGATCGGTGTTGCTATTGGGCATAACATACTAAGCGGGTAGCCCTGTAGTTCAAAGGGCACTAAAATGGGGGAATTTCAAAAACATGACGAAATATGACTTTTCTTCGTAAAACCGGCAAAATGACGATTCTAAAGATTTTCAATTTTCAAAAAACGCTGCAGAGATGGTTACTATGGTGTGGAACAGAGCTTAAATATCAGGTTCATTTATTTGTCGAACTTTCTGCTACAATCTATGTTGATTAACAACAGATTCAGTGCTTTGATTGTAGAAGGTGCAGATACTGTTGTTTGGTATTGGATTTTTCGTTTGTGTATGTGTATGTGTATGTGTATACACATTTACCCTCAAATGTGTATGGTAATTTGTGTATACACATTCATCTACACAATGTGTATTTTTGTGTATATTTGTGTATGTGTATTGCACTGAAAATGCAAATTTTTTGGTAGATTTTCAGTCAGAAATGCTAAGAAAATCAAATCTCTCAATGTCTGCTGCTTGAAACGTTGGATTGCTTTGAAATTGAGTTACTTAGGCTATTTTAAGGCTTTATGAGGATATCTACCGTTTATTACCGCAACAAAAATATCGAAATTTTATGTTTCTGTTCGAAATTTTATCGACTTCGTTGATCAAATACACATACACAAAAATACACATTTTAAATACGGTTTGTGTGTGGTAATGTGTATCGGAATTTTCAATGTGTATGTGTATGTGTATGTGTATACACATTGAAAAAACAATGTGTATTTTTGTGTATGGTAAATGTGTATGTGTATACACAAACAACAGTAGGTGCAGATTTCTTAACTATGGGATTTTCACTCATGTTTTTGAAATTCCCCATTTTAGTGCCCTTTAAGCTACAGGGCTGCCCTTTTAGTATGTTATGCCCAATAGCAACACCAATCATTCCTGCAAGTTTCAGGACTGTACTCCTTGTATTACCGAAAAAAAATATATTTGCGTGGACCACCCTCATTCCTAGTTTTCGGGTCATAAAACCAGTATGAGTCGGAATTTTGGCACTAAACTTGCAGAATATTTAGCCAACCATGTTGTTAATTTTTGCTGAAAATTTGAGCCAAATCGGTAAAGAAGTGACTGAGAACGAAACGTTTGAGTGAAGGCCGAAAAAGCGATGGGACATTTTTTTATCTATACTGTATATGAAACAGAGTACGAGCTATCGAATAAGATGCATTTTGGACCATAATTCAGCCGTTAAAAAAGGGCATTTTTTCTCTAAAACTGAATTCGTCGTTTTTCAACGTCCATTTTCTGTTGAAAGGAGAGTTTATTTAAATTGGTTTCAATCGGATTTGAAATCAGGCTTTCGAATGATACAAGAATTGGCTCTCTGCTGTTTGTCGTTAACACCACAAACGGTGCTGAAGTTTCTGTAACACTAAATTTTCCCATTTCAGTATTTTAATTTGTGCAACGCTTGCAATCATACTTTTTCGCATTAATTTAGCTGTGTTACGGATATTGACGGCCTTCTAGTAGATTTTAAACAATCAAGTAGGTTGCATCTTCGTAAATCGCGCCACAGAAAATCAGTCCCAGTTCCAACGTGCGACCAAATGGTAATTACTAAACTGCGCGGCTCACAAAAACTGCTTTTAACACGAATTTCTCTAATTCTTCATGAAATCAAGTGCGG
Organism: Sabatieria punctata; assembly: GCA_030248155.1. Taxonomy (NCBI): domain Eukaryota; kingdom Metazoa; phylum Nematoda; class Chromadorea; order Araeolaimida; family Comesomatidae; genus Sabatieria; species Sabatieria punctata. The sequence goes on along the minus strand of JASANB010007556.1, from coordinate 62,051 downwards.
TTTTTTGCGTAATTTATCGCATCCAGTCATGCTATCGCCGTTTTAACACAAACTTTTTCTTGTAGCGCGAATGATTCAAATTTATTGCCCATGAGAAAAATGGTACCAAGTGCGCTATAGAAAAGTCCTTCGCAGGCGGCTGTCATTAAATCGCATTTTTCTACTTTTTAATGAAATCGAATTCGGTTTTTTGCCTGAATTGTCCTATGCGGAATTGCTATTCCGGCCCTTTTAGCATCTTTTCGTTGCCGTAGCGCGAATTATTAAAAATGGTCGCTAAACCTATTTGCACGCGAGAAAATCGCGTCCACATTTTCGGTCCCATAGTTAAGCGGCTCAAACTTTGGGAGCGTCTAACTTCAAGTTGGAGGGTCGAATCAAATTATCCTTCTGGACTCAAGGACAACTCATTGGGTAACGTATTATCACACCGAGTTTGGGCTAAATCGGTTAAAGTAAAAAAAAAACTTTAAATACCAAGGGTACATCAAGTCAGAGACTGACTCTTAAGTCTTGTAGCTTCCATACTGCTTTGATACCTTCTGGGCCTCCGGCCATACTCTTCTGATCCACTTTGAATCGTTCTTCTGCCCAAGTATTGCCCTGCAATCGGCCGATTAGGGAGTGGAAGAAGGTGATGCTGCCGATTTCCCTTCAGCTGTCCACGATTTGCACTCTTCTAGCTTCTGTGCTTCTTCGACATGCTCTCTCCTTCCAGGCACACCACTTCGATCCACTTCAAATCGCCACCGCCGAAGTATAATCCTGAGAATAGGCCGATCCAGAGTGGAAGAAGGTGAAGCTGCCGATTTTCCTTCATCTTAATATTGTTTTAGGTCTTGTAGCTTCCATACTGCTTCGATACCTTCTGGGCGTCCAGCCATACTCTTCTCATCCACTTTGAATCGTTCTGCCGAAGTATTGCCTCACAATCGGCCGATTCGGGAGTCGAAGAAGGTGACACTGCCGATTTTCCTTCATCTTACCATTGTTTTACGTCTAGTAGCTTCCATACTGCTTCAATATGCCGTCGGCTTCACTCTCATTTAGCCAAATCTGATTATGTTGATACCGACTAGATCGGATACTGTAGTATGCAAAAATCGTGAGTGGAAGAAGGTGAAGCTGCAATCTGTAATCTGCAAATACTATGCTGTTTTTCCCATCGTGTTTTGCTAATTTGCATATTTTGACATCCATTCTATACAAGACCCTGATATCTGGACTTCCTTCAAGAAACTTTTAATTTAAGTATAATAATGCCTATGTTAGGAAGCAGTGTTGCAAAGTTTTGAAAATTTGCGCCAAATATGCTTACTACGTACAGCATCTGATACAATCGGGACAATCATATTCACACTTAGCTAAGCGAGAGCTTTTTATTGAGTACCTACCTATGTTACGATGCAGAGTTAAAATGTTCGAAAATTTGCATATTGACATTTTGAATATGAAAATTTTTTATTACAAAGTTCTTGACGCTGCGTTGTAACATAGGCGTGTAGGTACTCAATATAAAGCTCTCGCTTAGCTAAGTGTGAATATGATTGTCCCGATTGAATCGGATAATGTAGTAAGCATATTTGGCGCAAATTTTCTAACTTTGCAACACTGCTTCCTAACATAGGCATTATTATACTTACATTAAAAGTTTCTGAAACAGAAGTCCAGGTATCAGGGTCTTGTATAGATTGGATGTCAAAATATGCAAATTGCAAAACACGATGGGAAAAACAGCATAGTATTTGCAGATTGTAGATTGCAGCTTCACCTTCTTCCACTCACGATTTTTGCATACTACCAGTGCCGTATCCAGGAGGGTGTAGGGTGTGTACACCCCCCTTTGCGGTGGAGGTAGGAAGAAAAAGTCTGTCAAAAATATAAGAAACTAATGAATTATGTACTAAAACTGTCTATTTTGTGCTCAGAATGCCTTCTAAATGCGTTTTTGAAGGCCACATTTTCAAAATTTTCACGCCCTGGTCGGGCAGAAGCCCAACCAGGCAGTTATAAACTACTAAAACTTGTAATTTGTGTTAATTTTAAGCTCGGAATGCGTTTTAAACGCGTTTTTGAAGGCTAGTTTTGCTAAATTTTCTTACCCTGGTTGGCCAGCGGCCCAACCAGGCACTTTCAAAATTTTGCACCCCCCTCTTTCCAAAATCCTGGATACGCCACTGCATACTACAGTATCCGATCCAGTCGGGATCAACATAATCAGACTTGGCTAAATGAGAGTGAAGCTGAAGGCATATCGAAGCAGTGTGGAAGCTACTAGACGTAAAATCATGGTAAGATGAAGGAAAATCGGCAGCGTCACCTTCTTCCACTCTGAATCGGCCGATTCTCAGGATAGTACTTCAGCGGGGCGATTTGATTCCAATTCCAAGAGAAACCGGCTATTAAAAAGTTTAGCAAGATCTGCCTGGCCTAACAAAAACCAAAAGATGATGGATGAAGACTTACGCTTAAGACGCAATTTCTGAGAGGATTCAGGATTGCTCCCCAAATTGGTCTGGGTCATATCACCGATATTGCTCATTTTTACATATATATATAAGTATGTATCAAAAAACTGTGAAGGCCAAAGTATGAGCTCGGGTGGACCCCCAGAGCGCCAGGGCCCCCCTTCCAAAGTAGGGGTGGTTGAGCCAAAAATCCATTATTCAGGTGTCCACTTCAGACCAGCGTTATACACTCAAAATTTGTGCTAGGTTGACATTCAGTACACCAACAGATCCACAATGACAATTCAAATATTGTATCTAAAAAGCGTTTCAATCTCTCCGTACCACTCTTTTTGACTAAAAATGTGGTTGAACGCCAACTTTTCGCTTGCTGACCGAGACATTGACGCTAACTTTTGCCCCTTGGAATGACGGGACAGACATAGGTTTTCTTATATTATTTTGCCTACTAAACCCGCAACGTACACACAAAAGTTGGAGAAAATCGTCGCGTGGCAATGGGTCGAAATTGGCTCTGGAAGTGTTGGACGAAAAAATTTTTCGATAAATTTTGACAAAAATTTATTCTCTGGGTCAATTTTTTATACTGATGACGATTGTGACCATTTTTTTTGTGAAAAATTGCAATTTCGCCGGAAACACGCCGATTTCTGTTCACTTCAGCAAGTAGAGATGATCTGTTCCTGTATGTACTTGGAAATCAGAACACTAAGAGTGATAAACACTTCGGTTCTCCACATTTCATATCATATGACTTTTATCAAATGTCAAGAGTGTTGGGGGTCTGCCCCCCAACTTCGCCCAGACTAGACCTATTTCCTCAGAGAATTTCAATTTGTAGTCTTAGTTTGTAGTTAAAAATTTTCGTGAAAATAATTTGTAGTCTTAGTTGTTGTTGTCAAATTCAGGTTAAAAAAATATGTAGTCTTAGTTTGTAACAGTGCTGTTACCAGTAAATTTACTGAGTAAAAGTTACTCGGTGCTCAGTTATTTTGAATTAAAGTAAGTACTTTTACTTACTGGTAAAAATTGTTCTTAATTTTACTTACTGTATACCGAGTTTAAATTTTGAATTACTCAATTAGAAAAAAATTTGGTCAACTCGGTACTCGGTAATTTACTGAGTTGTTTACTGAGTAAAAGCTTCTGCAATAGGTAGCTCGCCGCACCTGTGCAAGAAAATATACGGTTTTTCTTTCGCTAATAGATCTGCTAAACGACAAAAACACACAATTTTTACAAATTTCTTCCAATTTTCCCTACTTTCAGCTTTCTTTGCGCGGCAGAATTGCAAACCGACTATCAGACGCGGAGACTATAGAACAGTCAGGCACTTAACGCCGTTTATGGTACCGACACCATATAAGGTGCCGGTTGAGGCCAATTTCGCACTTGATTTTCTGTCATTAAACTCAATTTTCTCGTAAACGCAAGCTGACAGGCAAACGTTCCACTAACCAAAATGTAGAGCAATGATAGCTCTACGAAATTCTGCAATAAAATGTGCCACTATAGGGGTTGCAAAAGAGTTAGAGCGCCAAAAGTGGCTGAAGAGTATTTTAAGAACCCGAATTTTTAAATGAAAGAAAAGTGAAAAAGTTAGGCATGGGCATGGTGGTGGGTACATGCATTCGATCAGCCGAATCTGTTTTTTTCGTAAGACAATGTAAGAGGCCAATCATAAACTACAATGTTCAGAGAAGGGTTGGGAAGTTGGTTGAGCGCCTGAAAAGATCGCAGGGTTGTGAGTTGGTTACCAGCACCTTATATGGTACCGGCACCTTATATGGTGTCGGTACCATAAACGGCGTTAAGTGCCTGACTGTAGAAGTAGAAACTATATCTACTACTATTAGTTATATTTTGATTGACGTTTTTTTGCATCAGTCTGATGAACTGTGAGGAAATGGCGAAAATTAGAACAAATGTTCACCCACCAATTTGGCCAGGCTTTTGATGTAAAGCCACATCCTCTAGTCACTATGTATAGTGTGCATATTTTAAGGTTTTCCAGGCATGCCAATTAGCACAATAAATAATGTAACATAACACAAATCATGATTTCTGAAAAGTCGAGCTACATTATCTTAAACTCATCAATCAGCAATGAAAAAGGATTCTAGTAGCTAAAAGCTGCATCAGGTAAGCATTTTCAGATAAATTGTATATTTCTGAATTTTGAAGGTTTTACCAAGTTTACTGAATTGTTTACTGAGTATTTACCGGGTTTTCTTTGAAAAATCCAGTACTTACTTGTACTTACTGAATTTCAAAAAATCTGGATTTACTTACCGAATACTTACCGAGTTTTAGAAATTTGAGCTAGGCACAACACTGGTTTGTAGTCAATTTGTAGTCAGGTTACCAAACGTCAGAAATTCGATTTTACTGGAAATTTTTGCCAGTTGAACAATCAGTCGTAGAAATGCTTTGCAAAAATAATAACCAGAAGCTTGTTCATTTGTTTTTTTCTGTGAAAAAATCGGCTTAATAGATATTTCTGGAAACAAACAGACGAAATTCAATGTTCAATATAATTCCAATGCTGAATATGGTATTTTTTAAATAATTCCAGTGATATTCTTTTTAAAAATAGAATGAGATATTTTTTAAAAACTAAGACAAGAAAAAACACGAATGAATGTGCAAAAGTCAATGATGTGGTCACCTTTCTTTGAAAATTTATAAGGGTAAAAAGCAGGAAAATTGGAAAACGATCTTTCTACCACTTTACATAAATAAAGTAGTTTATTGGTAATTAGCTTGTAACACATTTACATAACAAGACAAGAGATCAGAGTGCCCCCGGTCAGAGCCACAATCAACACATTACAATTTATTCTACCGAAATATCGTTACATACATGTACAACAAGTACGCTATATACTATACAGTACGATAAAATCTCAGAATTCGTTCACTTCTGGTAGAAGTTCTATTATCTATGTAGAACGGCGTTATCTGGGCGTTTATTCAGATTAGAACAGAATATGTGAAAAGTGACAAAACTAAATAAACGCCCATGGGCGTTTTTAGGGAAAAACCCGGTACCCGATGCCTTCGCTTCAGGTAAAGATGATGCAGTAAAATACCGAGACCAATTAAGAACATCACTGACAACCAAACAGAAACGCAAAAACCGCCGCAGCACGACGAAAACGTGCAATGAGTTTCACTTTGAATCGATGCTGCCAAGCACTTTTCAGTCATCTTTGAACAAAACTTTCGTTCTGAATTGAGCAGACTTGTAGTAAGTAAGCTATGAGAAACAAAAACAGCTTATTACTGCCATCTTTGATCTGTAAAACAAACAGCCTTTTGCTGCTGCAATGTGGTGCACTTTTTATCTAGGTAACTAGGTAACTTAGTGATGTATAATTATGGAATTTGAATTTCAATTCAATTACAATTAAATTATGGGCTCCATTTTTAATTTCAATTAAATTAGATTAAATTAATTGAAATAATTTTCCATTATTTTCAATTACAATTATATTTTCAATTAAATTATGGAACCTCGGAAAATTTCAATTGTGCAATTTTTTTCAATTATTTTTTCAAGTTTTTGAAAATTTTGTATTTTTGCTGTTAAAAGGGTCTGCGGCCCATTCGGTCCAGATTGCTTGAGCGCGTGCGTTATTGGTGCGCGCGCATTAAACTAAGCGTCAGGGCTCAGGCAAAGGCAACACATGCGGCGCACACTGTAGCGAGCCGGGCGCAACGCGAACGGTTATAATTAGGCTTCATATTTGCAAATTCAGATAAACATAATTCTATTCGTTTTGTACGCAATAAATATCTAACAGCGTCAACTTTCAGCAATATACATAGGGGTATTGAAACAAACAATAAACAGGTACATACAGTACGTTAAAAGACAGTAACAGTGACCCAGGACTTCGAAAAATCTCTATGTAAAAGCTTAGCCTGCTGCCAACCAGGCGAGAAAATTTTAAAAAGTTGCCTTTTAAAAACGCATAACATGGCTTTGTGGGGGAAATTTACAGATATTTCATTATCTTGTATCAGTTCAGTACATAATCTAAAAGTTTTCGGCATTTTTGAGCAGCATCACTTCCTAAGTACTTTCGCCTAAAAAGGGGGTGAACACCCATCATACCCCAAAAATCGCAGTACTGACTTTTATGAATTACAAAATATAAAGCAGACGTTAAAATATCTCAAAACAAAGTGAGGTCAGTATACAGAGGTGACAAACCTTAAATAGGTTTTTGTTTGAAGTCATTAGCGCCTCTAATACTTACGCATTTCAGTACATTCACCACAGGAAATAATTGAAAATATAATTGAAATTCCAGGCGAATTTCAATTAAATTACAATTAAATTATGGCCCAACTTTTGAATTTCAATTAAATTATGTTAATTGAATTGAAATTAAAAACGGGCCAATTATGCGAATTTCAATTACAATTAAATTAATTTTTTACATCACTAGTAACTAGGTATACCTACAATAGTATTACCTAGTTAATATTCTGGAAAAGTACCTAGATTTACTTTACCTAGTTGCTGGTTACTCTATTTTACCTAGTTTTACTTTACCTAGTTTTAAATCCACATAACTAGGTACTTCTAGGTAGAACAAGTTTACCTAGTATGGTACTTTCAGTTTTACGTGGCTTTTTCAGTCAGCAAACCTTCAAGTTTGTGGCTTTCCCACAATTACAGTGGCCCAGAGAATTAATTTCTAACTTATTTGATCAATTAAATACGAATATTTACTTTAACTGTGTCAAATTTCGTAAATTTTAAGAGCCACATTTTATAAAACCGGGGCGGGTCCCCTACTAACCGCGGAACATGAAAAATTCTGACCTATAGTTTTTGTTTGATAAATCGATAGCTCTATGGTAGAAAATAACACACGAGAAATACAGTATAGATAAAAAAAATGTCCCATCGCTTTTTCGGCCTTCACTCAAACGTTTCGTTCTCAGTCACTTCTTTACCGATTTAGCTCAAATTTTCAGCAAAAATTAACAACATGGTTGGCTAAATATTCTGCAAGTGTGGTGCTAAAATTCCGACTCATACTGGTTTTATGACCCGAAAACTAGGAATGAGGGTGGTCCACGCAAATTTAATTTTTTTCGGGAATACAAGGAGTACAGGCCTGAAACTTGCAGGAATGATTGGCGTTGCTATTGGGCATAACATACTAAGCGGGCAGCCCTGTAGCTCAAAGGGCACTAAAATGGGAGAATTTCAAAAACATGACGAAATGTGACTTTTCTTCATAAAACCGGCAAAATGACGATTCTAAAGATTTTCAATTTTCAAAAAACGCTGCAGGGATGGTTACTATGGTGTGGAACAGAGCTTAAATATCAGGTTCATTTATTTGTCGAACCTCCTGCTACAATCTATGTTGATTAACAACAGATTCAGTGCTTTGATTCTAGAAGGTGCAGATTTCTTAACTATGGGATTTTCACTCATGTTTTTGAAATTCCCCCATTTTAGTGCCCTTTGAGCTACAGGGCTGCCCGCTTAGTATGTTATGCCCAGTAGCAACACCAATCATTCCTGCAAGTTTCAGGACTGTACTCCTTGTATTACCGAAAAAAAATAAATTTGCGTGGACCACCCTAATTCCTAGTTTTCGGGTCATAAAACCAGTATGAGTCGGAATTTTGGCACCACACTTGCAGAATATTTAGCCAACCATGTTGTTAATTTTTGCTGAAAATTTGAGCCAAATCGGTAAAGAAATGACTGAGAACGAAACGTTTGAGTGAAGGCCGAAAAAGCGATGGGACATTTTTTTTTATCTATACTGCATTTTCACTCACCTGTCACTAATATGCAAATTAGGGCCAAAAACGTGTTTTCCACCCAAATTCGGTCTTTCTTATATTTCTCCTGTATGTGTTGACGGATCGGGCTGATATTTTCAGTAATAATGCTGGGTATATTGGGTGTTGTACCTATAAAATTTGAAGAGGATCGGCGAAGGTTGAGATCGCAAATTATAATGAAATGCAAATTTTGGGGTCCTGTAAAAAATCGAATTTTGCAAAAAAAGGTACCTCGAAATTTTCGACCAAACTTTCAGTGTAGGTTGCTTAAGTGTCCCTCAAAGTAAACCCACTTTTTCCGTTTGTGGACTTTGTCTCTGTTTCGAGAAATTAATGTTCGAATTTTCAGACACACGTTGGTAGAAAAAACCGGAATTTACTTCCAGCTTTCGTTTGAGCAAACGGATCTTTTAGCGTTCGGTCTCACTTGAAAGAGCGCGCAATGGCCGATCGATCGTTGGGTCGCCCGCCAGAAACAAACCACTTAGTCGGGAGCTGTAAGAGTTTAAAGTGAGCGAGTTGACCACACTGCGATTTTCTCATGTTTTTGAGTTCTGTAATGTTGTTTATCATGGCTTTTGACTCAAAATCCGAATGGAAACTGTTCGCTACGTTTCGAGAAGCCTCAGCGTGCCTTAGTAATCATTATTCAAGAGCTGAATGTCAAACGCACAGCTGGCCACCTCCAGGCATTCTCTCAGTTGACATGGAAGGAACCTTTTCGAAAACGCTGTACCTTGGCAGATTTGGGTTTTGTTTGGCGGCTCTTCTTCAAGTATAGCATTCAGCTTTTGAATAATGGTTGTTAGAGGCACGCCGAGCTTTGTATGAAACCTCCGATAGTGCAAATGTACAAGACAATGGTTTATTACAAACAGTAACACAGAGTCCCGTTCTAATTTACAGTGACTCAGTGATTTACTGGTGGGAGTCAACAAGAGTGCAAAGACGTATGTAGCGCTGGCCCTTGTGGCATACACGCAAAGTTTTATTATCCTAAAGACAGAAAGACAATCGGTAAAGCGCACACAAATCTGACACACACAACAGACGGACAGACCGTTTGCGGATCAGCCAATGAACAAAACGGACACCGTCAAGAAATCAATAGTCAATATGTATGCTTACTATGTAGGTTGTGAGGTGCTGCCTGTACAAGAGACCACTAGCAACTGTAAACACACAAGCAATACACACGTAGACTATACTGGAAAACGTTATAGTGATTTAGTTCAGCATTATCTATTCAGTTTGAAGGTACTATGAAGAAACGGTAAAAGCAGTGGATGTAAGTACCATTGTATGGAAAGGAGAAAAAGTATATACAGTATGGATAAAAAAAAATGTCCCATCGCTTTTTCGGCCTTCACTCAAACGTTTCGTTCTCAGTCACTTCTTTACCGATTTGGCTCAAATTTTCAGCAAAAATTAACAACATGGTTGGCTAAATATTCTGCAAGTTTAGTGCCAAAATTCCGACTCATACTGGTTTTATGACCCGAAAACTAGGACTGAGGGTGGTCCACGCAAATTTATGGGGAATGCACGCACTAAAATGGGGGAATTTCAAAAACATGAGTGAAAATCCCATAGTTAAGAAATCTGCACCTTCTAGAATCAAAGCACTGAATCTGTTGTTAATCAACATAGATTTTAGCAGGAAGTTCGACAAATAAATGAACCTGATATTTAAGCTCTGTTCCACACCATAGTAACCATCCCTGCAGCGTTTTTTGAAAATTGAAAATCTTTAGAATCGTCGTTTTGCCGGTTTTACGAAGAAAAGTCATATTTCGTCATGTTTTTGAAATTCCCCCATTTTAGTGCCCTTTGAGCTACAGGGCTGCCCGCTTAGTATGTTATGCCCAATAGCAACACCAATCATTCCTGCAAGTTTCAGGCCTGTACTCCTTGTATTACCGAAAAAAATAAATTTGCGTGGACCACCCTCATTCCTAGTTTTCGGGTCATAAAACCAGTATGCGTCGGAATTTTGGCACTAAACTTGCAGAATATTTAGCCAACCATGTTGTTAATTTTTGCTGAAAATTTGAGCCAAATCGGTAAAGAAGTGACTGAGAACGAAACGTTTTAGTGAAGGCCGAAAAAGCGATGGGATATTTTTTTTATCTATACTGTATATGCTGCCACTTGGAACGTACACAATAAACAAACAAATAAACCTGGCCTGGTCAGAAAACTCTTGCATCGAAAGTGCTTAACACTTAAATTGGAGGTTTTTGGCTGCAGTATAAGAGTCGAATTTCACCGAACCAAAGCAAACTCCTAAAGTGTGAAAAGGTGTGCATGTTGCGTGTCATACAAGCGTACTTGTCCAAGAATTAAAGAAATTCGGCTTTCATATTTTACGGGAACAATCGATTTTTTGATGCACATTAATTTCTAAGCAAAAACAAGATGATCGCGTTATATTTCGTTTGAGCAGACTCGTTTAAGGTGAGCGAGTTTAGCCAGCATACTACGATTTTCTCCATTTCTAATATGGTTTTCGCCTCAAAATAGTTTACTAGAGGCATGCTCAGCTTTTTCCAAAGTTTGCGTACACTTTCCAATCCCATTTTGAGGCAAAAGTCATGATAACAACATTATAAAACTCAGAACATGAAAAATATTGCAGTGTAGTTGACTCGCTCACTTTAAACTCTTACTGTACCCGACTCAGTGGTTTGTTTCTGGCCGTCGACCAACCAATCGATCGGCCATTGCGCGCTCTTTCGAGCGAGAGCGAACGCTAAAGGTGGGTTCACATAGTCGGTCGGCGTCGGCAACGCCATCGGCAAAATATCGGGGCCGAGCGTCGGTATAGCGGTGGAGACAAACTGGGTTAAAACGCAATTCACATAGTCTCTTGTCGGCATCTGGAACCGGCCGGCCTACCTGATAATTACGGTATTTTGACGCCCCAAAAGTCTAGTGAGCACAGGCATTTGAGTCATTTTGCGCTGCACCGGTGGTGACAGAATGGGCCGTTCTATGAGCTCTAACGCAGGCGTAAAGCTGAGGCAGTGTTGTGTATTTATCTATGGAGACATCTTTGCGAAATTTTTCTGAATGGAAAAGCCCATGTTTGATTTCGGTGCTTTTGGCTCAGAGGGTGACAGCTCGATTTTCGCCCCCCAAACCCCCCCCCTCCCCCCCCCCCCCCCCCCCCCCCCCCCCACCAACCCCCCCACCACCCCCCCCCACCCCCCCCCCCCCCCCCCCCCCCACCCCCCAACACCCCCCCCCCAACCCACCCCCCCACACCCCACCAAAGTCCCACCCCCAAAATCCGGGTCCCATTCGTTTTCCCCCAAGTCTATTCGCCCACCCCTCCCTAAAATTTTAACCATCCCCCCCTCCCCCCCCCAAAACCCCCAAAACTCCCCTTCTTTCCGGTAAATTTTTCGGTTTTTCTCCTGCCTTCAATTTTCAATAAAACTTGTCAGAATTTTTCATTCCCGCCTCCCCGGTTTTATAAAATGTGGCTCTTAACTCCACTAACTTCATCATTGATATATTGTTGGTTTCCTCTGCGGTCTTGGTAGTAGCTGTTGCTTTCTGTGGCAGCCGATCAACAACAACTTTTACCTCCCTCCAACCAACAATTAATTACAGGAGACTAAAGACACGACCGCTCGCCAGACAGTCAGACGGAGAGAGTGAGAATGTTCTAGAGAACAATGGGCGAGCGGGCTACTAATCACATAGCGCTACAACTACAATGTTTGGCGCGTACAAGGTTACGGTAGCCTATCGCGGTTGTCTATACAACAAGTGGTGTGTATTTGCTAGCTGGCGCAACTACACACGCAACGCCAAACATATCAACCACCTTCTTTCTTCTTGAAGCGGAAGCGTCGGTCAGTAGTAGTGCCAGTCCCCTAGGCGGTCTGGCGGTTGACGATTCCGCTGCGGGTGGTGTCGCCGTTCTGGTCGCAGTTGAGCTGGTTCTGGCTCGGTAGCCTCAGCTTCGTAGACAGTCGGTCCCGGCCGGTCGGCAACGCGTTGCAGGTTGCGCCCGTTCCACTTCTGCTTGTCCGACAGCAGGTAGTTGAATTTGCCGAGCACCTTCAGAACAGTCAGTACTTTGCCGCTCCAGGGACTCAGTCCTTTGGGCGTGTGAGGCCGTCTGGTGCGCACCTTCTGCCCAACAGTGAACGTTGGTCCTGAGCTGCTAGTAGTACGTTGGCTTGACTGCTGTTGTCTCTGCCGCGACTGCATGTCCTCCCCTCCTTCCTCTTTTTGAGCTGTTTTGCGGGGTTGTCGGTAGACTTCCCAGCCCAAACGAGGTCGGCGTCCGAAAAACTTCTGCGCAGGGCTGAGTTCCTGGCCCTCTCGAGCTGTGGCGCGGAAGTGTGCTAGCGAACGTTGCAGGCCTTCTTCCCACGGTAGACTAGCGCTGAACGTCTGAATGTGGTGTTTGATGAATCTGTTGAAAACCTCAACGAACGCGTTCTGCTGGGGAGTGTAGACTGGTGTTGTCTCGTGAATGATGTCCCGTTCAGTCAGGAAGTTGCGAAACTCATCGCTGATGAACTGTGGGCCGTTATCAGAGATTAGTTTGGCGGGGTTACCGAACCTCGCGAAAATCTCCTTCAGCCAACGGATGATTCTGCCGGAAGTGGTGTCCTTCGTGCACAGAACCTCTGGGAACTTAGAGTAGTTGTCCACGAGTACAACGATATTCTTCTGATGAGCAGGGGCATTATCGAATGGCCCTGTGATGTCGATGGAGAGTTCCTCCCACGGCTCCTTCGGTGTGTACAGATGCTGGCCCTGCAGGTGCAGCTTGGGTGCTGACTTGGCCGAGTTGAGACAGTTGCCACAGTTCCTGACGAAACGCTCAGCCTCTGTGGCCATTCCCGGCCACCAGTAGGTCTCTCTAAGCTTCCGTTTGAACGCAACGATGCCCGGATGTCCTTCGTGAGCCATGGATAGCAGATCTGGTCTCAGCGAGGTTGGAACCAGAATCTGGCATTTGTCCCGGACGACATATCCATGCTCCAGCGAGAGGTTGCCACGTAGAGTGTAGAACACTGTTGACTGGAGTTGAGGCGGCAGCTTAGGCTTAGCTGGCCAGCCTGTGGTGCAGAAACGCTTCACTAGTTGCAGCTGAGGGTCCAGGTCCGTAGCCTTAGCGATTTTCTCGATCGAAAATCCCCTCCGAGTAGTGCTGCAGATTCGAGGCACGTCCGGCACCTTCTGCAGCCTTGACAACGCATCTGCCATGTAGTTTTTGCGTCCCGCCACGAATTCGACCGAGTAGTCAAAAACGTTGAGGCGATGCACCCAACGCTCGAACTTTTTAGAACGGCGCTGGTTGGTCTGCCGGTGCAGCAGAGCTTGCAGAGCCTGGTGGTCCGTGCGTAGTGTGAAGTGACTGCCAAGTAGATACTTCTCCCAGTGTTCGCAGAAAAACATGGCAGCGAATGCTTCCCTCTCTGTGGTGTCCCAACGCTGTTTGGTGGGATCAAGAGTGTGGTGGCCAAATGCCACTGGATACTCCTGCCCACAGTGTACCTGAGACAGCATTCCACCTATTCCATAGGCGGACGCATCTGTAGTAACGATGGTGGGTTTCTCCGGGTCGAACATCTTCAGCTTCAGCCCTCCTTGGTTGCAGATGAGAGATTTGAGTCGATCGAAGGCAGCTTGCTCTGGCTGCCCCCACTTGAATTTTGTGTCTGCTCGGGTGAGCACACGAAGTGGTTCTGAGGCGTCGGTCAGGCAAGGAACGAACTTGCTCAGGTAGTTGATCGCACCCAAAAAACTCTGCACGTCCAGCTTGTTCTGCGGCCGTTCCATGTTGCGAATCGAGTCCAACTTGTGTGGATCCGGGCTGACCCATCCGTTGGCGATTACATGGCCCAGAAACGAAATGCTGGGTGAGGCGACAGTGCACTTGCTGAGGTTCAGTCGGAGATTCTTTTCATCCAACTTCTGTAGAACTAGCCGTAGAGTGCGGTCGTGGTCCTCACGGTTCTTACCATAGACAACGATATCGTCTATGTAGGGCTGACATCCAGGAATTCCAGCAAGCGTTTCGTGAACCAGCTTCTGGAAGACGGCTGCGGAATCCTTGAGTCCCATGGGCAGCTTCCGATAAGCATAGTAGCCCCAGGGTGTTGCTGTAGTCGTCAGCAACTGAGACTCATCATCAAGCTCGATGTTGAAATAGGCCTTTCGCAGGTCTATTTTGCTGAACACTGTAGCAGCGGCAAGGTGCGTGTACAGCAAATCTTGGATGTTGGGTAGTGGAAACAAAACTGGATCCACGTTCTTGTTGAGTGGAGACAGGTCAGAAGTGATGCGTACAGCAGTAGGATCGTCTGCTTTTGCCACCACGACCATTCCATGCACGTAGTCTGAGTGCGCGACCTTCTCCCAAATGCCCTGCGCCTCCATCTCCTTGACTGCCTTCTCTGCTAGCTGTCTGAAGCGCAGAGGAATGGAGCGAACCGGTTGGGCGGGTGGTACCCACGCATCAGGTTTCAGCCGGATTCTGTGCTTGAATCCGGGAAAAGTGCCGATGTCTGCGCTGGTGAGCTTAGGAAAGCTGTGTAGCAGTGGCAGCAATCCTGCTTTCTCCCATGTAGCGGTAGCCCTAGCAGGTAGCGTAGGGGTAGAGACGTCAGAGATGTCTGGTGGTGGCGCGCTGTTAGCGGCGACACCGTCGTTGGCATCCTCTGGTGAGCTGGACTGAGTGACTGCACAAACGTTGCTGCTCCCCGACTGGATAGTGATGTGCACTGGATCCAGAGCACGCATCGCGTCTATGCCTAGTGTATTGTGGCAGGAATTGCCAAACACATACACAGGCACGTTGGCAGTTCGTCCATGGAAGGAAAGTTGAGCAGGAAATTGCCCCTCAATAGGCACTTCTGACTTATCGAAATTGAGGATGTGGTCGGCCGTCTGCAGTTTCGTCGCTCGAAAGTACTTATGGAACTCGGCCCGAGTGATACCAGTGACTTCCGAGCCGGTGTCGACCATCAGGCACAGCGGTTTGGCAGGAGCATCGTCGGTAGAGGCGATGTAGACCTCACAATAAGGTGGTTGAGTGTGCACAACATTCACACTCTTCCGGCCCTTTTTGTGATTGCTGCGCACCCGGTGAGTGGTCTGGCACTGTTGTTTGGCGGCAGGGCGCGAGGTGGAGCACGGGTTGCTCCTGCACACTCGCTGGAAGTGGCCCTGTTTGCCGCAGTTGCTGCAGGTTTGGCCTCTGGCGCGGCATCTGGAATCCCTGCTGTCTGCGTGAGAGGAATCTCCACAATGCCGGCAGACTCTCTTGCTGGTTGTCTGACGGTTGACTGAGGTACTGGGGCGTACCGGCGTAGGTCTGGGTCCTGTGTGCTGCGCGGAGCTAGGTCCCTTGTCCCGGTTGTACCATTGATGTGAGGTAGCGCTGATCTGCGATGACCCGGGCGCCATGTTTGCAGCATCCTTTTTGGCGCTCTCATCAGCCAATGCGAGTGCAGTGAATTTCTCGAAATCCACTGCGTCCAAGGCGAGCAGTTTCTCCTGTGTAGCACGGCTGTGTAGGCCGCGCACCAGTTGTATTGCTAGCAGGTAGTCGATTAAGGTGCGTTCCTCGATGCGTCATGTCCCCTGGATGACAGGGAACGTGCACTGCTGGATCAAGGTCCTGAGTACGCGGATGTACTCAGTGACTGACTCAGTAGACCCTTGTGAGTGCTGCATAAAGTCGAATAGGGCCCGCACCGGGTTGACAGGCCTGTAGAAAGTCTCCCGGGCGGCTGCCAGGAACTCCTCGAAACTGGCATCTGGATCGGCGTTGAACACAGGGTGACTGGCGAATTGGGAAGCGCGGCTGTCCCCAAAAACGAGAGAAGAAAATCGTTCTTCTCGTTGTCTGTCAATTTCGCTGTGTTGTCCCTGGTTGCGTCCAGGCCAGTGAGAAACGCGTTGAATAGCCGCTCCCAGAGTGGCCATTTGAGAGGTGGATAGTCGTCGACTGTCTGCCAATAAGGTTGAGGTGCCGGGATGTGTGCCCGGCGGTTGGACATCGCGGCAGTGACGATTTGTAGCTGCTGGCACGTAGACAAGTGACAGCCACAATCCAGTAGCTGTCGTTGTGTTTTCGAAGAGAACCGGCTCTACCACACGTACAGCCGACGTGTGGAGACAGGTTTGCGCACTGTAGAACGAAGAGAACCGGCGCTAACACACGTACAGCCGATGTAGGAGTAGGCGGTACCGTGTGTAGGCAGGTTGACGCGATTTCGAAGAGGACCGGCGCTACCACACGTACAGCCGCGAATGTAGGAGTAGGCGGTACCGTGTGTAGGCAGGTCGGCGCAAATTCGAAGAGGACCGGCGCTGCAGCACGTACAACCAACGTAGCAGTCGGCAACGTCTGTAGGCAGGTCGTAGAATAGGCGGTGGTCGTCCACCACCGGCCGGAACGTAGAAAGAAGGCACGTAGGAAGATACTCACCGACTGTGCCTCCTCGTGTAGGTTAGTGTAGGGAACACCAACCGATGATCTGTGCCAAGCTGGTTGTAGAAATCGTCTTCTTCGCTACCACCGGGTTGGTAGTAGCAGTAGAAAAGCTTCGTTGGTTGCTACCACCGGGTTGGCGGTAGGTGTAGAAACTCTTCTTTTTCGCTACCGCCGGGTTGGCAGTAGGCGTCGAAAATCTTCTTTTTTCTTTCTTCCGCGATCGTCGAATGCCACCGTTGGTCGCCAGTTGATATATTGTTGGTTTCCTCTGCGGTCTCGGTAGTAGCTGTTGCTTTCTGTGGCAGCCGATCAACAACAACTTTTACCTCCAACCAACAATTAAATAAACAGGAGAATAATTGACACGACCGCTCGCCAGGTAGTCAGACCGAGAGAGTGATAGAATGTTCTAGAGAACAATGGGCGAGCGGGCAACTAATCACACGGCGCTACAATACAATGTCTGGCGTGTACACGGTTACGGTAGCCTATCGCGGTTGTCTATACAACAAGTGGTGTGTATTTGCTAGCTGGCGCAACTACACACTCAACGCCAAACATATCAATCATTGTTATGTTGAACCCAAAATAATACTTTGACTTGATTTCTAGCGGTTTAGGTTTACCTAGTAATACCTAGTTTTTCTGGGCTTTACCTAGTATTACTTTACCTAGTTTCTTAGCTGAGAACTTTACCTAGTATTACTTTACCTAGTTTTTAGGTGACAACTTTACCCACTATTACTTTACCTAGTTTCAAATTTTCAAAATACACCACACTGTGCTGCTGCTGCTGCTGCCAGAAAGGCGCTTCCCACCAGTGATGTGCCTAGCTCAAATTTCTAAAACTTGGTAAGTATTCAGTTAGTAAATCCAGAATCTTTGAAATTCAGTAAGTATGAGTAAGTACTGGGTTTTTCAAAGAAAACCTGGTAAATACTCAGTAAACAATTCAGTAAACTCGGTAAAACCTTCAACATTCAGAAATACAGTCATGTCTCGTTAATCCGGGCCTCGTTACTCTGGACTGGATATTCACCTTCCGGACAAGATTAGGCCAGGTCCCACTTTTTCCCCATGTTATATGTCTCATTAATCCGGATCCGGATTCGTTAATCCGAACACGTTTTTCCAGGTCCCAACTTCGAGTTTTACACATTAAGTGATTCGTTAATCCAGATTTCGTTAATGTGGACAAATTCTGGTGCCTGACTCTTTAATCCGGACGCAAGTTGGGGCCTCAAAATTTCAATTAATTTCGCTAGCTAAACAAAAAATGTAAAAAAGATCGAGTTTGGTCATTCAATATCCTACTGTATGTCGGCAGTAACTTGGGCAAATACATGCCTACTTCATTTGTATATGTATATATACAGTAGTGCACAAAAAAAATGTCCTCTCCACTTTTTCGGGTTCACTAAAATAACTGTTTTTCACTCAATTCTCAACGAATTTGAACCAAATTTTCAGGGTAGGTGCCCAGTTAGTCCGGCTACTTGTGTTACAGTTTCGGCGCGAAAATTCAAATTTTGGCGGGAAATTTAAACGAAGATTCGAAAATCATATGGTCTCATAAAAACGGCTCTTACTCAAGAAATACAAAAGCTATGCCCGTGAAATCACGGCCGCTTATAGACTCAATATAGTGCAATTTTATGTAGAAGTTTCAAAACCCTCGCTCAAAGTACGCGCGAGAATCCGATTTTCAAAGTTGGCAAAAATTTGGGATTTATCCATTTCCAAAGCTAACATTTTGAAGTTCACTAAAATTGCCCGTTTTCAGTCAATTCTCTGCCAATCTGAACCAAATTTGCAGAGTACGTGCCCAATGGGTCTGGCTAACTCTGCTAGAATTTGGGCGCGAAAATTCAAATTTTGGCGGGAAATTTAAACGAATATGTGAATATCATACAATGGTCTCATAAAAACGGCTCTTACTCAAGAAATACAAAAGCTATTCTGGTGAAATCACGGCCGCTTATAGACCCAACGTAGTGCAGTTTTATGTAGAAGTTTCAAAACCCTCGCTCGAAGTACGCGCGAGAATCTGATTTTCAAAGTTGGCAGAAAATCGGCATTTATCCATTTCGAAAGCTAACATTTTGAGGTTCACTAAAATTGCCCGTTTTCAGTCAATTCTCTGCCAATCTGAACCAAATTTGCAGAATATGTGCCCAATGGGTCTGGCTAACTCTGCTAAAATTTCGGCGCGAAAATTCAAATTTTGGCGGGAAATTTAAACATTAGTAGGAACAATTTTTGCAGGATACTTTGTAGTTTAAATTTCCCGCCAAAATTTGAATTTTCGCGCCGAAATTTTAGCAGAGTTAGCCAGACCCATTGGGCACATATTCTGCAAATTTGGTTCAGATTGGCAGAGAATTGACTGAAAACGAGGAATTTTAGTGAACCTCAAAATGTTAGCTTTGGAAATGGATAAATCCCGATTTCCTGTCAACTTTGAAAATCGGATTCTCGCGCGTACTTTGAGCGAGGGTTTTGAAACTTCTATATAAAACTGCACTATGTTGGGTCTATAAGCGGCCATGATTTCACCGGAATAGCTTTTGTATTTCTTGAGTAAGAGCCGTTTTTATGAGACCATTTTATGATATTCACATATTCGTTTAAATTTCCCGCCAAAATTTGAATTTTCCCGCCGAAATTCTAGCAGAGTTAGCTAGACCCATTGGGCACGTACTCTGCAAATTTGGTTCAGATTGGCAGAGAATTGACTGAAAACGGGCAATTCTAGTGAAGCTCAAACTGTTAGCTTTGGAAATGATGATAAATCCCTATTTTTTGCCAATTTTGAAAATCGGATTCTCGCGCGTACTTTGAGCGAGGGTTTTGAAACTTCTACATAAAATTGCACTATATTGGGTCTATAAGCGGCCGTGATTTCACGGGCGTAGCTTTTGTATTTCTTGAGTAAGAGCCGTTTTTATGAGACCATATGATTTTCGCATTTTCGTTTAAATTTCCCGCCAAATTTTGAATTTTCGCGCCGAAACTGTAACACAAGTAGCCGAACTAATTGGGCACCTACCCTGAAAATTTGGTTCAAATTCGTTGAGAATTGAGTGAAAAAGAGTGATTTTAGTGAACCCGAAAAAGTGGAGAGGACATTTTTTTTGTGCACTACTGTATATATACAAATGCACATTAGTTTGTATGTGTATATATACATATACAAACAATATTTCAATATTGCATATTTTTTTGTATATTTGTATATTAAGAATATTATAAATTTTCAGCAGTTGTAGGTTAGGTACCCCTTAGTTTTAGGTTAGAAGGTATGTTAAGGGTTAGGTTCTGGCTTTGGTCTTCGATTCAATCCTACTAGGCTCGTACATAGGTATAGTTTTGAGCAGAAATAGCCTGAAATAGTTATCAGTAGGGAGAATGGCTGAACGGGTTTATCTGAAAAAAGTAACACGCTTCAGATATAGTTTCTAAAAGATATACAGGAGGGTGCGTCAAAAAAAAAACAACCCAGCAGATTTTTTGCTGTAGCAACCACAAATCTGAACCGATTTGAATAAATCCTGCTTTAAATGAAAGATAAATAAATTCTTGAACGATTGGTGTAGCTTTTATTAAGATTCGTTGCTTAGTTCCTGAGATAATTGCTTTAAAAATCAAAACAGAGATTTTGGCAGTGAACAACAGAGATTAAAACAACCCAGCAGATTTTTTACTGTAGCAGTCGCAAATCTCAACCGATTTCAGTGACTCCTATTTTATATGAAAGATAAATTAATTCTTGAAAGATTGGTGAAGCTTTTATTAAGATACGATGCTTAGTTCCTGAGATATTTGCACTCAAAGTTAAAACAGATTTTGGCAATGAACAAGAGCGATTTTTATTATTCTGTTTCACTTCATAATAAAACCGATTCCTGCTGCTCAGGGCTAACGTGACGAGGTTTTTCTGGTTCCACACATGCTTGGTTACTTCATTTGTAAAAGTCTTGTTGCCCCTCAGCAGTAGGAATCCGTTTTGTTGTGAAGTGCAACGGAATCGCTCTTGCTCACAGCCAAAATCTCTGTTTTGAGTTTGAAGGAAAATATCTCAGGAACTAAGCATCGCATCTTAATAGGCCCTTCACCAGTCTTTCAAGAATTTATTCGTCTTTCATTTAAAGTAGGATTCATTCAAATCGGTTGAGATTTGCGGTTGCTACAGCAAAAACTCTGCTGGGTTGTTTTTTTTGGCACACCCTTAGTTTCTACTTCTATAGTCTTCGCGTCTGATAGTCTGTTTGCAATTCTGCCGCGCAAAGAAAGCTTAGGTTATGCCAGCTGTGAAAATTGCAAAAAATTGGCAAAAATTGTGTGCTTTCGTCGTTAGCAGATTTATTAGCCAAAGAAAAACCGTGTATTTTCTTGCACAGGTGCGGTGAGCTACCTATTGCAGAAGCTTTTACTCAGTAAACAACTCAGTAAGTTGCTTAGTAAACTTAGTAAATTAGTTGTGTACTAGCGCTGCGAGAATCTAGATAAACTGGCCAGGCCAAACACGATGGCGATGCACCTTTTATTGGCAAAACATAAACACAAACGATACAGCTCTTTTCTTCTGCTCTGCCTCTCTCTGCCGGCCGGTCCTTACTGGCACTCAAGCTGGGCCTTGCCACTGGACCCGACCGGCCGCTCGCTCACTCCCTAGCCAACCCACCTCACTGACACACACGACTGATTCTTCACTAACTCTGCTCCCGGCCAAATAGCAACTTTGCAGTTGCTACATGATCGACATAGCACAAACTACCGTAACACAAAGGAACAGAAATACTGTAAAAGCGAATGAGATACAAAGGAAAATCAGTCAAATTATCAAACTTGAGGCAAGGCAAATACGCAATAATACGAAACGCAAAATCCACTCACAGTAGATTTGACAAACTCGACTTTCTGCATGAAAATCACAAAATACACTAGTTTTGATCTTTGCAAGAACTGACTGTACGTCAGTCTGAATAGTTCAGTTTTAAACAAGTTTTGAAAACTTAGAAGCTCCAACATGCTTACAGCAGCCATCTAAACCTACCAAATCAAGAATTTTACCAAAATTACGCAGCCTTTGGAACGATTCTTGAACGACCTGAGTTCAAAAACTTCATATTCATTAGTTTTCTTGCAAAAAATATACACGAAAACACACGATTTTGAGCTTAGACCCGGGTCCTATAACCATAGGGGTGTTATAGGTGGAAAACTGGAAAATGGTAGTCTTAGTTTGTAGTTAGTACTCACTACTAACCAGGTCTAGACATGTGGTTGTTAAAATTTTCTCCCTATGGTTGGGCCGTTGCCCAATCAACCAGGCCTCTTCAGTTTGTCACTACTGGTTAGATCTCCATACTGTACACTAGGAGGCCTTATCCCTCTCGCGCAGGGCCGTCAAATGTCCGATGAGCCAATTCGAATTTTTGGCCGTGAAAATGCGTGATGAACCTGTGCGAAGCTGATGAAATGTGTCCGATGAAAACGCTGCGTGATGGAAAGAGTCATCACGCACTTGCGTGATGAGGTTTTTCATCACGCATTTTTTTACTGGCCGCCACTTTAAACTGTGTCGCTGTCTCTACTACGGTAGCTTGACGCGTCCAAGCTAGTGATGCTTGGATTATTTCTCTGCTTGGCGCCGCCCAACTAAACATACAAACAGCTGATTGCAGAATATATTCTGCGGCAGACGCGTCAAGGCCATACATGTCGCTGGGTTTTTCCGTGGGGGGGGACCTTTTTCAAATCCCAAATAGGGTTTTGGGACCAAGTCCAAAGTGGGTTTTGCGACCTTTTTTTAGGGTCCAAAAGTGGGTTTTGTCGACCTTTTTTTGGGGTAAAAAGTGGGTTTTGTCGACCTTTTTTAGGGATTCTGGGGCGAAAAATGGCTTCAAAACCCTATTTGGACCGAAAAAAGCCTTTAAAACCCTGTTTTTGCATTAAAAATGCCTTAAAAGCCCTGTTCAGGTTGAAAAAAATGCCTTAAAAACCGAATATTGAAGCAACGAATGTAATAAAAAGCTGTTTTGCGCTCAAAATACGTATTGAATATGAGTTTCAGCGATAAAATGCTGATTGAAATGCGATATATTGACTAAAAATAGTTCACAGAACCCTAATTTCAATTCTGAGGCACGCGCAAAACCCTGTTTTGACTTATAAGATTACTAAAAAACCGTATTTAGTGATTTGAATGCAGTTCTTAAACCCTGTTTAGGGTTTCTAATCAACCTAAAAACCCTTTCTAGGCTTTCTAGCCAGTGCTAAAACCCTGTTTAGAGTTTCAAAGTAATCTAAAAACCCTAATCAGGCTTTGAAAGTAACCTGAAAACCCTAATCAGGTTTGAAAGTAACCTAAAAACCCTAATTAGGGTTTAAAAGTAGCCTAAAAACCCTAATCAAGGTTTAAAAGTAACCTGAAAACCCTAATCAGGGTTTCAAAGTAGCCTAAAAACCCTGTTTAGGGTTTTAAAGTAGCCTAAAAACCCTAATCAGGGTTTGAAAGTAACCTGAAAACCCTAATCCGGGTTTAAAAGTAACCTGAAAACCCTGTTTAGGGTTTCAAAGTAGCCTAAAAACCCTAATCAGGGTTTGAAAGTAACCTGAAAACCCTAATCAGGGTTTAAAAGTAGCCTAAAAACCCTAATCAAGGTTTAAAAGTAACCTGAAAACCCTAATCAGGGTTTAAAAGTAACCTGAAAACCCTAATCAGGGTTTCAAAGTAGCCTAAAAACCCTGTTTAGGGTTTTAAAGTAGCCTAAAAACCCTAATCAGGGTTTGAAAGTAACCTGAAAACCCTGTTTAGGGTTTCAAAGTAGCCTAAAAACCCTAATCAGGGTTTGAAAGTAACCTGAAAACCCTAATCAGGGTTTAAAAGTAGCCTAAAAACCCTAATCAAGGTTTAAAAGTAACCTGAAAACCCTAATCAGGGTTTCAAAGTAGCCTAAAAACCCTGTTTAGGGTTTTAAAAGTAGCCTAAAAACCCTAATCAGGGTTTGAAAGTAACCTGAAAACCCTGTTTAGGGTTTCAAAGTAGCCTAAAAACCCTAATCAGGGTTTGAAGGTAACCTGAAAACCCTAATCAGGGTTTGAAAGTAACCTGAATACCCTGTTTAGGGTTTCAAAGTAGCTTAAAAACCCTAATCATGGTTTGAAAGTAACCTGAAAACCCTAATCAGGGTTTAAAAGTAGCCTAAAAACCCTAATCAAGGTTTAAAAGTAACCTGAAAACCCTAATCAGGGTTTCAAAGTAGCCTAAAAACCCTGTTTAGGGTTTTAAAGTAGCCTAAAAACCCTAATCAAGGTTTAAAAGTAACCTGAAAACCCTAATCAGGGTTTCAAACATACATGTTACAGGGGGGGTCTGGGGGGGTCTGCCCCCCACCCGAAATAGGCCAGACCCCCCCGGAGGGGGCCCCCCCCCCCCCCCCGACACGATTTCACCCACCCCCCCCCCCCCCCTCCGATTTTTCTGGCAAGTAAATTTTCGAGCAAATTTTTGCAATTTTTTACAATTTCATACACAAAAATTGCCAAAATCGCCTGCAAAACAGCACTTTTTAGCTGTATTTCAGCCCAAATTAGCGATTTTTGGCAATTTTTAGCCACAAAATTGCGATTTTTTCGATTTTTGAGAGATTTTTAGTGCCCACCCCCCTCCCCCAAAATTTTGGTTCAGACCCCCCCCCCCGGCCGGCGCCAGACCCCCCCCAACCCCCCTCCCCCCATCGGCGGATGACCTGTTACATGTATGGTTCAAAGTAGCCTAAAAACCCTGTTTAGGGTTTTAAAGTAGCCTAAAAACCCTAATCATGGTTTAAAAGTAACCTGAAAACCCTGTTTAGGGTTTCTAAGCAGTCTAAAAACCCTAATCAGGGTTTGAAAGTAACCTGAAAACCCTAATCAGGGTTTCTAAGCAGTCTAAAAACCCTATTTAGGATTTCTAAGCCTTACAAAACCCTGCTTTGGGTTGTAGGGTAGGCGAAAACCCAATTTTGTGCTGCACAATGTATTGTCTAGGCTAAAATTTCCTTTACTTTGGAATCCAAAAGTGGGTTTTCAGGTCCCCCCCCCCAACCTCCGCTGGGGGGGGGGGGGGACTTTTGCCGAAAAATCGGGCTTGGGGGGGGCCGGCCCCCCCTTTACACCCCCCAACGACATGTATGGTCAAGGCGCATCCATTCCAAACTGTGCAGCTGCGTGCTAATCAGAAGCGGGCCAGCCGGTCGGTGCAGACATCCGGACACAAAATGCGTGATGAAAATGAGTTATGGCTGCGCCGGCCGCATAACGCAAATGCGAAGCTGATCGAGGTTTAAATTTTGCGAAGCTGATCAGCTTTGCGTGATGAACCCGTGCGAAGCTGATCGGCAAATGCGTGATGAAAAATTGTCGCGTGCACCAATTGGTGCACGGTCTGCCCGTAAGACTTATAACTACATAGAGTACAATGGAAACATTTCTCTTAGCCAAAATTATTTATAGAAACGATTTTCACTTCAGTGAAACTAAAAAGATTAAAAAATTCCTAAAAAAAAACTGTAAATCCCATTGCTTTTGATGAATTTTCTACCCTCTGATGTTGGAAATGACTAAATCCATGGCCATATAAATGGGAAATTCAGTGTTTTGACTTTATAAAGCATTTTCAGCAAATACCGAATTTTGCGAATACCTACCCATACCGAACCGATTCCTGAAAACCCCAACAACAGTACCCGGACCCTCGACATGTTACATGTATGAGTGTAGGATGGGCTCAAAGTTAGTTTGCCAAAATAGTCGCCACAACTTGGAATTGGGAGGCATATCCCTGGCCGAACGGCGACCAAAAAAGGTCGACCGTTAACTGTGACAGTGTATAGCATACTAGGGGGGTTTACGGTTACCCCCTTGGTAGAAAATCCAAACTCCCTCACCGCCTACCACCGAGACAGTTTAGGGACCAATTTTGTGCTACCTTTACCCTCCAACGCCATGTATAGGACAAACTGCAGTGTCATAAATGTCAGGAAAACGTCTGAGGATTATCAGCTAGTTTAAGGGCCAGTTCAAAATAATCCGGAAGATGCATGAACAAGAATGCTTCAATCGATTATTGGCATACCTTGTTTTGCTCAGTCTTCTTATTACCCATGTTTACCTGCAAAATGATATTCTCTCTGTGTGTACTGCAAGAGCTACAGGCATGGACTCATCTGAACACCACCATGGCCAACGCTACTTTATCCCACCCGTGAACAGATATCAAATAGGAAAAATGTTGGAATCTAATGGCTACAATGGCACTGGTGCTGAAGTTGGAGTTCAGAATGGATTTAATGCCAAGAATATTTTACTGGACTGGAAATCTTGCAGCTCGTTTCACTTGGTTGACCAATTCTTCAATGCTGACAAAGTGCAAGTTCTGCTTAAACCATTTTTAGAAAAAATAGTAATCCATAAAACCTCAAGTGTGCAAGCTGCCAGAACGATTGAAGACAATTCACTAGATTTTGTCTATATCGATGCAGCACACGATTACAATCATGTGCTGATGGATCTAAACACATGGTGGCCGAAACTTAGGAAGAATGGTATTCTGGGTGGCCATGATTACTTGCCAAACGTTAGAGAACATGATCTAAACGGGTATGGGGATTCGCTTAGTATCGGTAGGTTTACAAAAATACATTATTTGCAGGTTCATGTCCATGTGTGCATGCATATATTTATGCAACCCAGTTGCCATCGGAAGTGTTTTTTTATATAAAGCCTATGTGCGCATAGCTTGTAATCTTTGAGCGCCACTCCGTCTTTGTTCATCTGGTGGGGCATCACAATTTGAACTAGGTTTTGTTATCTTGATGCGAAAAATATGGCAACCAATCTTATGCAGCGCTCATTGCTGGAGGAAGAATAGACAAAAAAAGAAAATTAATTTTTTATTGGATTCAACTGTCTATTTTATGCTCAGAATACCTTTTAAATGTGTTTTCAAAGGCTAAATTTTCAAAAATTTCTTCTCCTTGCCACTCTAAACTACTGAAACTTGTAATTTCTGTTAATTTTAAGCCCACAATGTTTTATAAAAGGGTCGACTGTTCCCGGACAACCCCTCCCAACGATTTTCGACGTTTTCAGCACAACCCACCTAAAAATTACAACGTTCTTGACTGACACCTCCCTCCGATTAAACTTGGTACTGTCTCAGACATTGAAAACTGTATTTTTTTCGCTAATCGAACATATAAATAACACATATAGTTATATGTCTGAAAATTGAATATGCACATATTTTTAAACATAAAACATATTTGTGTAAAAGTCGCTGATTCACTTATATTTTGTCTTAATTTTCGATAATTCAAACTTGAGATTCTGAATTTCCTGTTTAAAACGGTGTGCAACAATTTAGATAGCATACTCAGATTCAATAAGTTTAAGTGAAAGTCAGATTTTGGAAAAATTTACTGTTAAACAGCAACGAAAAGTCTTGAAATAATGAATTCCTATAGCAAAACTACTGTATGTATATGTTTCCAGAAACATATTGGCCTCAAAACATATAAGGGGCCGTGCAAAAATGACGTCATCGATTTTTGGCCATTTTTCGACCCCCCCCTCCCCCCTTGTCATCGGTTGTCATCATATTCCAACCCCCCCTCTAAAAGCGAAAAAAATGACGTCACTTTTTTCCACCCCCCCCCCCGAATTTGCAAAAATTCCTGCATTCAAATGAGCAAATTTTGGGACAATAGCTCTTAGATTCTTCTAGTTATTCTTCTAAATTCTTCTAGATTTTTGCGTATTTAGAAACAGCTTGTTTTTAGAAGATTTTTCACTATTTTTAAGAAAATCAAAGAAAAAAACTCGAAAATCTACCAATTTATCACAATTCAGTGAAAAACCCATCTACACAGTTATGAACTACATGTATTGAAAATAGCAAGGTATCCAAGTAAGGTAAGTGTAGTGTAGGTACATAGGTACACCTTTTTTTGGAAGAGGTAGAAAGAAAAAACCTGTCAAAAATAAGAGAAAAGAAAAAAATCTTTACGAAAGGTGTCTAAATAGCGCCCTATGCATGGTGCCTCTTTTTTGACGGCCTGGCCTGGAATTAGGGAACGACCGGAACCGGATTTTTGGGTCCGATCGGAATCGGAATCGGAATCGGAACTCAAGTACAGTTCCGAATCGGAATTTTTCGGAATCGGAACTTTTTTGAAAATCGGCTTAAAATTTTGGAATAACCTGTTTTTGGCAAAGAAACAGTGTTTACACAACCATCCTTTACAATTTCATGCAAACATCCAGTACAAATCACCATGTCAAACAATAACAATGCATTAAAATCGCCAACCATCAATAGGTAAAAATCAAAGCGCGTGTAAATTATACTTTAAAAACAAAAATTTTTCAACGTTTTCAATAGAGTGCGAACTGGGAGTGGGCGTATTGGGGGTGTTTTCCAGGTTTGGTATTGGGTTTTTTATGCCCCAATACCCAATACTAATTAGGACCTATTAAAATCGCTGTTGAACTGAAAAACTGACCTAAAAATCGAAAAGATTGACCGATGATTGGTATAGAAAGCCGTTTTTGCGTTAATAAACTAAAGGTTACGAATGTCTTATACTGTCTGCTTTTCTAATTAGTACACCAGTAATTAGTGCAATTTCTCTGTTCTTATCTAAGATAAACGTTTGTGATTCAATTGAAATTTGTCATTTTTGTGATACATAATGTATTAGTACTGTACCCAGGGGGTGCAGGTCTGGTACACCCCTTTCCGGTGGAGTAAGAAGAGAAAATCTGCCGAAAATAAGAAACACTGTAATACAGTATGTAGATATACTCAAGTATTGGGTATTGGGGGTCTCCTCAGGTATTGGTATTGGTATTGGGGTATTGGGTTTTCAGGTATTGTTCGCACTCTATTTTTCAGCTTCAAGTGACTTCTGTCACCTTCCAAAATGTATTTTGCCATTTTAAACGACTGTTCACTGGCTTTGATCAAAATCTTTGAGGCATTTGAAGACTGCCGAGTTCTTCAGACTCAGGTGCTTCCACAACGGAGTAGTGCTAACTTTTATTTTTTACTTAGTGGGATTACAGTAGGTTATGGATTACTAAACTATGCAGATTGTCGATTACACAGCAAAGAAGACACGCAATAGTACGCAAGAAATGGTGTTTGATTTCCTAAAAATTTAGCAAAAGTTCCGAAAAATTCCGAGACCTCTGAGTTCGGAATCGGAATCGGAATCGGAACTGCCAGTTCCGATCGGAATCGGAATCGGAATTTCCGTCGTTCCCTACCTGGAATATCAAATTTCGAGTCTGCCCGGATGACATTTTGCGCTGGACGGCCTGGCCCGTTTCGGGAAGGCCAAAATCGCCGAAAAATCTTGCAAAATCACTTGTGCGAGAACTACGTACAGTACAGTACGTACAAAAGAAACAGTTCTAATGACATAACAAACCTAAACATAAAACAGATTTAAAGAAAAACTTATTTTGGCTATCTGTAGCCTCAATCTGTCCCGGGCAGACTCCAGCCGGAACAACCCAGCCAAAATTTTGTGCCGGGCGGCCTGTGCAGGGCTCTAATGACGACCAGAATGCGTTATAAATGCGTTTTTGAAAGTTAATTTTTCAACATTTTCTCGCCCTTGTTGGTCAGAATCCCAACCAGGCCTCCTCATTACTGTTTCCCAGTTAATTTATTTTCTAATTAACTTGCTATTAACTTGCTTGTAACTGTTGCGAATTTTATTTACTAGCTATTTACTTGCTAGACACTGCAATTTCTAATTTAATTTGTTATTAACTTGTTATTTGCTAGAAATTTGCTATCTATTTGCTATCAATTTGCTAGAATTTGCTACATATTTTCGCTCAACCAAATGATGCCTTCGAGATTTTCCGATTATAAGACCACCACAGTTATTATAAGATCATGGTTTTCAAAAGGGCGTGAAAAGTGACCTATTTTGGCATTTTCCTATTTGTCTTATAAGTGGCAAACTCCGGCACCATCTAAAATCAAAACTATACATTGTACCTCAGTTTCAATGAGCTGAACAAGTAACAGCAGGAAGAGAAGCATCAGCAAGAAATTTCTCTAACTTTATCCTTAACATGAAGACAGTAGTTCCTTAACAGTAGTTTTCTATTTGCCGAATCTACTATCAGCCTAGAGACTGACTTTTGTCCATACTTGGCTATAGCCCTACTCTAACTATATGCGTAGTGTAACCAACCAAGGATCCTGGCAGAATATCAGGTCCCAAGCCAACGGGGAAAGATAGGGATAATGGAGGAATATGTCTGAGCCTAGTAAATTCCTAGTAAATTGCTAGCAAATTCCTAGCAAATTTCTCGCTCTCTCAATCCGAAATATACTAGCTATTTACTTGCTAGGCGGCGGTTTGCCCAAAATTAACTTGCTAGGAATTTGCTATTTGCTACCCCAATTCGCCCAAAAATTAATTAACTTGCTATTTGTTATTAACTTGCTGGGAAACAGTACTCCTCATACTACTAAAACTGTTAAATTTAAGCTAAGAATGCCTTTCAAATGCGTTTTTGAAGGCTAATTTCTCAAAATTACCCTATGAGACAAAAGTGACGTCATCATTGGCCGAACCCCCCTTGTCATCCATTGTCATCATTTGGCAAACCCCCCTCCCCCTAACCGATGACGTCATTTTTGCACAGCCCCTAAATACAAAACATATTTGACATGCAAACATATTGAGAAACATAAACATACATATATGTTTTCCCAAAGACAAACATATTTATGTTTTAAAACATATACATAAAACATATCTCTGCAAAGTATGCATTCCCCATCAAAATAGGGAATATATTAATAAGGTGGGTTTGTTGGTGTCAGTCTCCAAGGTGTAAAGAATAGGATATCAACTTTAGCTCCAAAACCCAACCCAACTAGCCAACAAACCCACCCCGCGCAAAGGGAATCGCCACGGCACTGCTGAATGCGTCTGAGTCGTGTGCATCTTGTCTTGCACTTATGGTTTACTAACGCCAGTTGTTTTCTGTTCTATGGATCGATTCTAGGTCAAAATGCCCCCCGCCATGGATCCACTGAATATGGGTCCCGACCCGACCACCCAGATAGCCAAATCTGAGCCTAAGCCAAAGGCTCATGCCGCGGTTGCATTTCGTTTATACATGTGTTGTATGATAGAATAAATGAATTAATTTTTTGATGTTGCACAGGTACCTATTGCACCACATTAGTAATGAGTCACAAATCTTTTCCATATTTATATTATTTTGGACTGAAAGAAAAAGCATTTAGTAGGTAAATACTATACCGCAAAATTATCTTAAAGGCAAAATTATCTTAAAGAGATCAAAAGAATATATGTCAATCTACAGTACAGCCCAAAAAATGTCCACCCGCCATTTTCGAACTTTACTCAAACGATTTGTTCTTAGTCATTTGTTTATCCATTTGGCTCAAATTTTCAGGATTAATTTCTATCATGTGCAAATATAACTGGGTAGATGCTGTGCAAGCTTGGTGAGCAAATTCCAAACCGTTCTGATTTTATGATGCAAAAACTAAGAATCGAGACGGTCCACAGAAACTTCAAATTTTGCGCTAATTCAAAGAATATGGGTCTGAAATTTGCAGGAATGATTGATGTTGCCATTGGGCATAACATACTGAGTGGGTAGCCCTATTGAATGAAAGGTGAAAAAGTTAGGCATGTGCAATGGCGTAGCTGGGAATCCAACCCAGCACCTTTGGATTACCAGTCCAGTGCTCTAACCACTAAGCTACACGCCGATGCCAGACTAACACCTTAAACTCAGTATTTGAGAAAGCTAGCCAGTAATGAGGAGCGGGTAGAAGGCACAAGCATAAAACTCAAGCTGAACTAAAGTCCATGTCAAAAAAGAGCGGACTGGCGGTTTTTTGCGAATAACTCCTTATGGGTGCATCGGAGCGCTTTTTGCCTCATAACCAAAGTTGTAGAGTGGCTCGAGCTCGGTACTCTGGTGCAACCTAATCTGCGCAACGTGCCATGGTAATGCTAATCTGCGCAACGGAAAAAAATCAGCTTTTCCTGTAGTTGCGATGAACGCGAGTTTTTCAGTGAATTATAATCTACAGACCTCGGGGATTTCAAAAATGTATTCATATTTCTTCTAGGTGGAACGGTTCCAGAGTTATACACCATCAAAGTTGGCCGAAAATGCTAAAAATGGCCATTTTTGGCGATTTTCAGATTTCTGGGGGGATTGGAATAACTCTGGACCAACTCAGCCGATCAGGCTGAAATTCACATATATGGTGTAAAATTTAGTTTTACGTCGATTGAGACACATAAGAACCCTGAAAAATTGACCCTGATACCGTAATCCCGATTTTTTCAACTTTAGGTCATTTGATTTTTTCTCTGGTTGCATGTAGTAGTTTAAGCCCTCCACTGTGGTTAAAAATGTACTTTACAGTGTTTTGAATCGATTTCAGTCCATTCTGAAGCCATTCGGATACTGTAGTGTGTGGTCCTGGCACGAAAATAACTTTTTGTCAATTTACGTTGTTCCTGCGGCAAAGAAATGACCTATAGAGTAGGCACTAAGGGTTTTCATGGTCAGGGAATCCATTGCTGACATAACTATAATCACTGGGATACGGTATTTTGAGGTCCCAACACGAAAATTGCTATTTTGCGTTTATGCATGCCTGGTGCAAGGAAACGCTCTATAGAGTAGGTAATAAAGGTTTTCAGGGGTGGGGAATCTATTTCTGACATAACCATCATCGCTGGGTTACTGTATTTTGAGGTCCTGACGAGAAAATTGTTATTTTTTGCAACTTAGGTGTTCCTGTTGCAGGAGAAAGCTAAATAAAGTAGGTAATCAAACTTATGAGTTAGTACATTCGTTCCAGGACCACAATATACAGTATTCCAGTAACATTCGCTATGCCCTGAATGAATTCGCTGATGCCGACAACCTTTAGTGCTTGTCAATTCATCGTTTCCTTGCAACAGAAACACCCAAGTAGCAAAATATAACCATTTTCTCGTCGGGACCTCAAAATACAGTAACCCAGCGATGATGGTTCTGTCAGAAATAGATTCCCCACCCCTGAAAACCTTTATTGCCTACTCTATAGAGCGTTTCCTTGCACCAGGCATGCATAAACGCAAAATAGCAATTTTCGTGTTGGGACCTCAAAATACCGTATCCCAGTGATTATAGTTATGTCAGCAATGGATTCCCTGACCATGAAAACCCTTAGTGCCTACTCTATAGGTCATTTCTTTGCCGCAGGAACAACGTAAATTGACAAAAAGTTATTTTCGTGCCAGGACCACACACTACAGTATCCGAATGGCTTCAGAATGGACTGAAATCGATTCAAAACACTGTAAAGTACATTTTTAACCACAGTGGAGGGCTTAAACTACTACATGCAACCAGAGAAAAAATCAAATGACCTAAAGTTGAAAAAATCGGGATTACGGTATCAGGGTCAATTTTTCAGGGTTCTTATGTGTCTCAATCGACGTAAAACTAAATTTTACACCATATATGTGAATTTCAGCCTGATCGGCTGAGTTGGTCCAGAGTTATTCCAATCCCCCCCCCAGAAATCTGAAAATCGCCAAAAATGGCCATTTTTAGCATTTTCGGCCAACTTTGATGGTGTATAACTCTGGAACCGTTCCACCTAGAAGAAATATGAATACATTTTTGAAATCCCCGAGGTCTGTAGATTATAATTCACTGAAAAACTCGCGTTCATCGCAACTACAGGAAAAGCTGATTTTTTTCCGTTGCGCAGATTAGCATTACCATGGCACGTTGCGCAGATTAGGTTGCACCAGAGTACCGAGCTCGAGCCACTCTACAACTTTGGTTATGAGGCAAAAAGCGCTCCGATGCACCCATAAGGAGTTATTCGCAAAAAACCGCCAGTCCGCTCTTTTTGACATGGACTTTAGTGTAGCCAAATTGAATGAAAGGTGAAAAACTTAGGCATGTGCAATGGCATAGCTGGGAATCGAACACAGCATCTTTGTGTTACCGGTCCAGTGCTGCAGCTCAAAGGGCTCTAAAATTGGAGAATTTCAAAAACGTGACAGAATGTCACTTTTCTTCATAAAACTGGTGAAATGATGAGTCTGAAAATTTTTGATTTTTCAAAAACACTGTGGGGAACGTTTCTATTATGTGCAAATTCCCCAATTTTGTTCCCATTGGAGCTACAACAGCTAGCTGCCAACCCAGTATGTTATGCCAATGGCAACATCAATCATTCCTGCAAGTTTCATAACCATAGTCTTCGAAATGCCGAAAAAATTGAAGTTTGCATGGACCACCAAAAATCTTAGTTTTTTGGTAATAAAACCGGAACGATTTGGAATTTTCACACCAAACTAGCGCAGTGTCCACCCAGTTGTATTGTTAATTAATCCTAGAAAGTTGAGCCAAATCGACAAACAAATAACTGCGCGAAAAAATCTGTTGAGTCAAGTTCGAAAATAGGGGTGGACATTTTTTTGCCCATACCATATTTTAGTGAGGAACAACATAAATATTTTTATCAATATAAAAGATTGGTTGAAAAGGCACAGTTCGTAATTACAGCTTAAGCATCACTGACTCTGTATATGGTAAACAGTTTGTAGACCTCCACACCAAATCGCGTTGAGTGTTTTGCAGGACTCCCTCTCATTAAAGCGACATTGCTTTACATATGTTTTTGCCTAAATAAAGATGGTTGCTTCTGGGCACTGCTCTAGGCAAGCAGGCAAGTGCATTCATGCTTCTTTAATATGGCCATTGGGACATTGCTCACTGACTATATTATGCAATCAGTCATACTAATAAAGCAGCAATAATTTTGCCTAAAAGTGATAAATTAGAAAACAAAGCAATAATCATGCTTCTTTTTTTAGGTTGTGATGTCCTAAGCTCTCAGCTTACCCCCATTCGTTCTTGTGGAATGATGTCGTTTATGGAATATCATTCAGTTTATATTATAAGTATACAAATGTTTCAAGAAATTTCAGGCTTTGGCGTTCCACTGAAAATTAAGTGTAATATCATCATTGTCTTTCCGTATTTAACCCATGACAATGAGTTTTTGGGGCAATCCGAGTATTATTATGTCAGGGATTACTTCTTTTCTAGACATAGAATGCATTTGCTTGCAATGAAAACTACGAGCAACCATACACATACATGTAGCTGGGTTTTCGGCTGGGGGGGGAATTTTTCTGATCCAAAATAGGGTTTCAGGGCTATGCCCAAAGGGGGTTTCAGCGACCTTTTTTTGGTGTCCAAAAGTGGGTTTCAGCGACCTTTTTTTGGGCTCAAAACAGGGTTTTGAGGACTAAAAATGGGGCAAAAATCCTGTCTGAAGTGCAAAAATTCCGTTTAAAACCCTATTTTTGATGTAAAACGTGGAAAAAACCTTATTTTTAATTTAAAATGTGCAAAAAAGCTAATTTTGCTTTAAAACGAGCAAAAAAAACCCCATTTTATTCTACATAATACAGTTAAAATGCATTTCTGGAACCTTCTTTAGAGATTTTTAAACCCAAATTAGGGTTCCGGAACCCTATTTTGGGCCTCCAGAAACCCAAATTAGGGTTCTAGAACCCTATTTAGAGTTTCAGTAACCCAAATTAGGGTTCCGGAACCCTATTTAGGGTTTCAGAAACCCAAATTAGGGTTTCAGTAACCCAAAATATGGTTCCGGAACCCTATTTAGGGTTTCAGTAACCGAAATTAGGGTTTCAGTAACCCAAATTAGGGTTCCGGAACCCTATTTAGGGTTTCAGTAACCGAAATTAGGGTTTCAGTAACCCAAATTAGGGTTCCGGAACCCTATTTAGGGTTTCAGTAACCGAAATTAGGGTTTCAGTAACCCAAATTAGGGTTCCGGAACCCTATTTAGGGCCTCTGAAACCCAAATCAGAGTTTCAGGGACCCAAATTAGGGTTACAGAACCCTATTTTGGGCTCAAGAAACCCTGTTTAGTCTCTCAGAGACCCAGATTAGGGTTCCGGAACCCTATTTAGGGTTTCAGTAACCCAAAGCAGGGTTTCGGAACCCTATTTAGGGTTTTTGAAACCCAAAACAGGGTTCCGGAACCCTATTTAGGGTTTTTGAAATCCAAACTAGGGCTCCGGAACCCAAGTTGAGTTTCTGAAACCCTAATCAGGGCTTCTGGAACCCTGTTTGCAGGTTTACAAACCCAAAATACGGTTTCAAAAAATTCCCCCCGAGAATCCGGCTGGGGGGGAATTTTCTCCGAAAAACGGGCCTGGAGGGAAATACCCCCCATTCCCCCCAACTACATGTATGCCATACAGTATGTACAGGGTGTCTCAAAAAATGATCACATTTCTTTTTACTGCCATTTCCGTAAATTTTGACCAAATAGGCTGAAATTTGGACCATAGGTGCCAAAAGTCGGGCAATTTTATGTGTTAAAGTTTGGTGCACTAGGCTTGACTCAATCCCGAGAAATTTCAAAAAAAAGTGAAATTTGGTAATTTCAATAGTGAAAGGCGGTCACCGAAAAATGGAAACATTTCCTTTTCCTATATCTTTTCTAATTTGCTTCCCCCTAGACTACATACTGTTGTTCGAAAAGTTTTGCTTAAATTTTATCACGATGCTACTTCTCACTGAATCACATGCTGTAGTTTGAAAATTTTGCTCAAATTTTACCACTACACTACTTCTCACTGGATTACTACATACCATACATGTAACAGCTCATCCGCCGAAGCGGGAGGGGGTTGGGCACTAAAAAACGCTCAAAAATCGAAAAAATCGCAATTTTTTGGCTGATAATCGTCAAAAATCGCTAATTTGGGCTGAAATACAGCTAAAAAGTGGTGTTTTGCAGGCGATTTTGGCAATTTTTGTGTCTGAAATTGTAAAAAAATTGCAAAATTATTGCTCCAAAAATTACTTGCCAGAAAATCGGAGGGGGGGGGTCGGCAAAATCGTCTCGGGGGAGGGGTCCCCATCCGGGGGGGGTCTGGCCTAAGCCGGGTAGGGGCAGACCCCCCTGTTACATGTAAGTTACATAAAAAGTTTTGTATAAATTTTATCACAATGGTACTTCTAACTGAATCACATACTGTCGTTTGAAAATTTTCTAGAAAGTTACAGGCATACATGGGCCAGGGTGGTGAGAGGGTTTACCCCCCTCGCCGGCCCATACCAGAGTTTTCCACTTATAAGACCTGGTCTTATAACTGGAAAATGTTATCTCGCTGCAAACAAGGGTTTTTGGCCAAAAGTTGAATTTGTTTTTCACCTAGATTGTTGTTCCAGACATGCCTGACAATTTTACGCTTGCCTTGTAGAACTTTACTTGAAATTACAAAAACAAATTTAGAGTTGAAGCATGGCAGGTACTGTATTGTGTTCAAAACAAAATCAGAATCATGTTTTACCTATATTATTATATACTACTTCTGCCTTTGTTTTTTTCACGATGGACAGCTTTTGTTTAGTTTAAAATCAGATAATTGTGTCCTAAAATCGGTTAATTAAACTAAGACCATGGCATTTTAACTGAAAATCGGTGTCAATGAAAACCCAGTTTTCTGAGCACCTATTTGAAGACCATGGTCTTATAACTGGAAACAAAAACCTATGTAAAGACCATGGTCTTCTAACTATGGTGGCCTTATAAGCGGAAATCTCCGGTACGCCCTCCCCCAGAGGGAGAAAATTTTCGCATATTTAAGTATTTAAGGCAATATAGGCGTTCTTGGGCTTAAATACAAAAACCACCCTATCTTCAAAAGGTCATGGGTCAACTTCAGGAGTAGGTTAGGTGGACAAATCCACCTATTCTTGCATTGAAGCCTATAACAAGCTAATGTAACCCTCAAATTTACAAACATACCACTGATTCGCTCGTTGCGCAATAAAGCACAATCAGAATGCTAGGTATGATATAGGCGCTTCTGCCTGTTGATTCCATTTTATTAGTAATAAATTCATGTTAGTCACTGAAGCTCACTGAAGCGAATACTGCAACTCTCCAAGAATTCGCAGATATCCTCAGCTCTCCTTTGAGACTGATTGTGCCCCATTGTGCCATTTGTTATGCAATTTGCCAACAATTGCATTTTGAAGCGCAGCATCGAAGTCTGCTGGACAGCTTCTGTTGACACCATTTATGTGCTCATCAGCAGTAGTTGCAAACTTTACCACTGATCACATGGTGCAAGTGCTTCCATCCAGCATGAGTTCTAGTGCAGCTATTGCATCTCTGCCAATCAGTGCTCTGTACTCATCTGGTAGCACCAGCACTTCCAAACATGCCTCGCGCTCTTGGTAGGAGACTGTTGCAGGAAAAGCACCCTTTACACCATTGATTTCTGAACTGTCAAAGTTGGTCAGCTTCTGCTTGGCTGAGTGCAGTGGAGTGTTCGCAAAATCGTACAGATATTGTGACCAAATGATACCCATGATGTCTGAACAGCTGTCAGCTTCCGCCATAACTATCGATGACTGTCCAAAGTCAGAGGCGATGTGTACGGTACCAGTGAAAGACTTGGCCAAAGTGCTATCAATGACATGCACATGTCTCCTTCTTCTTTTGGCTCGCAAATGAACAGCTTTGGTCTGCTTGACACCGTTCTGACCCTCATCTTGGAGTTTCTTGTAACAGCACTGCTTGAAATGATTTAGCTTTTGGCAGTAGGTCAGGTGCTCTCCTTCCCTCTGGCAGGACACTCTGAATCACCGGATTTGTGACCCAGTCGACTGCACACTCTGCAAGCTGCATCTGATGCTGATTCTCCCTTCTTTGACTGAAATTTGTGTGAGGCTTTCCATAAGCTCTCTGATGCTGTTGTTGTACTTGCTGCTGAGTTTTCATGACCTTGCTTGTACCCGGGGTTTGTAGGTGTGACACATCCTGTTTGGATCGGTCATTGTGTAATGGTTCCACTCGGCAATGGCAGCTACTTCCGGAACAGGCTTGATAGTTTGCGTTACTGTGACGAGACAGAGTGACGATCTGAGGCTGCTTTGTGCGCTTGTGCCAGAACCAAGACCGAGTTGACCAAGACTGGCACTGTCACTGACCGTCCTGCTAACGATAACTGCGCCCTGAATTGTCCATGGGTAGTGATTGTAGAGTTGTCAAAATTCGCGAGTCGTTTGGCAGGCTTGACAGCAGTCTGTCCAAAGCACTTGCGCCACTCGGATTCTGTGATTCCAGTAACATCTGAGCCAGTGTCCACCAACATCCTCAGCACGCGACTCTGCTGATCCTTCTTGTCTGGTGTGATCAGCACCTGACAGTGTACTGAGTGTTGTAGACTTCGAATTGAGGCTCCTCCTCCTTTGGCGATGTCCCTCACTCGAATGGCCCGATTCTTGTTGCTGGATCGTCCTGATCGGCACACATTAGCGAAGTGGCCCACTTTTTTGCATTTGTGGCACTCCTGTCCCTTCGCTTGGCATGAATCGGCATTAGCTCTGTGGCCTTGTCTGCCACAAGCTGTGCAGGCATCTGCTGCATTCGACTTTCTCCCTGGAGGTGGGTTGGAATCCTTTTTGGTTGCGGCGGCAGGCTGGTGGAGGCGTCCTTGGCCTCCTCTCTGTCCCTTTCGTCCTCCGCGCTGATTCTGTCCCTGACTGGTGGCACTGATCTGCGCAGGTCGACTTCCTGTCAGTTTGGCAGCATCCTGGCGCGCCGTCTCATCTGCTTGGGCGATTTCCGCGAATCGATCTTGTGCTCCTTCTTGAACAGGAAGTCTTCATACAGTCTGCCATCAATGCACTGAGCGCGAGGATGTACCAGAAATTCGCCTGGAATTTCAAATATATTTTTAATTATTTCCTGTGATGAATGTAAGGAAAAACGTAACAGTGACAAGCAAGCGCTAATGACTACAAACAAAAACTATTTAGGGTTTGTCACCTCTTTTATACTGACCTTACTTTGTGTTATAATACTTCATTTCATGCTCTGCTTGTCATTTTGTAGTTCGTAAAAGTTAAAACTTGTACATGTGTGTATGGTAGGTTTTA
Source organism: Sabatieria punctata (assembly GCA_030248155.1). Taxonomy (NCBI): domain Eukaryota; kingdom Metazoa; phylum Nematoda; class Chromadorea; order Araeolaimida; family Comesomatidae; genus Sabatieria; species Sabatieria punctata. The sequence goes on along the minus strand of JASANB010007556.1, from coordinate 22,226 downwards.
CACCCCTTTTCGGCGAAGGTACCTAGGATGTAATCATACATGTAGTTGGGGGGGGGGTTGGGGGGGTTTTAAAGCAAAATACAGTTTTTTGCATGTTTTTAATAGAAAATAGGATTTTCTGCACGTTTTAAAACAATAAATAGGGTTTAAATGGGCATTTTTGCACTTCAGACAGGATTTGTACCGGATTTTTTGTCCTCAAAACCCTGTTTTGAGCCCAAAAAAGGTCGCTGAAACCTACTTTTGGACACCAAAAAAAGGTCGCTGAAACCCCCTTTGGAAATAGTGCTGAAACCCTATTTGGGATCTGGAAAAATCCCCCAGCCGAAAACCCAGCTACATGTATGGATGTAATGTTGCTCAAAATGCTGAAATCCTTTAGATTATGTACTGATAATGAACTAACTCTAAATTCCCCCAGAATGCCATTGTATGCGTTTTTAAAAGGTAACTTTTTAAAATTTTTTCGCCGGTTTGGGCAGCAGCCTGGTGTTACATGGACAGTTGTTCGAAGTCATCAGTATTTGGACATCAGGAGAATACAAGCCTGAATGTATTTGTCTATAAACTGCTTCATGGCATAGTTGATATGTCATGCGAAGAGTTTTTCTCTATAGCACCCCAAACTGTAACTCGTAGCCACTCTTTACAACTATCTGTTCAATGAGCACGGTCTAACACAAGACATTTTTCTTTTGCTTGTAGAGTTGTCCCGATATGGAACAGTTTACCTGATAATGTGGTCCATTCCCGATCCGTTAAAATCTTTAAGGAGGCAGTCAGTCGCTTAAATCTTTCGTGTTTTACTAATAGATAGGCTTGGGTTATAAAATAGCTATTACATGGCTAACTCAATGCCTTTTCCTTGACTCATATCGCTCTTATCGTTACTTTGTACTATCATTATGCTACATGTGTGTCTGGGAATAAACTTTACTTACTTACTTACTTACTTAAAGTCATGGGTATGTCATATTGCTGATTGGGTATACCAAACCCATACGAAAAAAGGGTATTTAAATAAATAAATACCTGGGTTACTGTTGTTTGGGTATGGCATTTTCAGGAATCGGTTCGGTATGGGTAGGTATTTTTCGGCATACCCAGGAATCGGTTCGGTATGGGTAGGTATTCACAAAAATACCGGTATACCGTTATTTATTCGGTATTTGCTCAGAATGTTTTAAAAAGTTAAATCACTGAATTTCCCAACATACAAGGTCATTGATTTAGTCTTTTTCAAGGTCAGAGGCTAGAAAATTCATAAAAATAATGGGTTTACAGTTTTTAAGAATCTTTTTGTTTTATTAGAGCTAAATTGTTTCTGTAAATAATTTTGGCTAAGAGAAATGCTTCCATCGAACTGTAGCTTTAAGGCCTGCCTGTATGCAGATCTAACGAGCAGTGACAAAATGCGGGGCTATTTTGTTGATTGTGAATGTACTGTGCATAAAGTACATATGTTCTGTAGAGACTTGATTACTAAGGAGCAGTGAGCAGTGTGAAGTTAAGCCGAAACCTAGACCAACGCTTCTAATGACAAAGCAAGTTTGGGGCAGGGAGTAGGGTCAGAGACTAAAAATGTTTCAAATTCGATATTTAGGAAGGATATCGTAATAGAATGTGTTTCTGCTTGCCCCAAGAATGCAAAATTACAAAGAAAACATTGTGATCATAGGGGATTTTCGATAAGAATTGCACAAAGCTGGACAAAAAATACCGATTCCCAAATACCTGGGTATTCCCAAAATAATCGGTATACCGGGTATGGGTATTTATTAAAATACCTGGAATCGGTAGGTATTTATTGGGTAGGTATTCCCAAAAATACCCATTTTTCGGAAGGGGTTCGGTATACCCAATCAACAGTAACCTGGGTATTTGGGAATCGGTATTTTTACCCAGTTTATTTTTATCGAAAATTCTCTACGATCACAATAAGTATCCGAATCTCCAAATCCGATTCAAAATTAGCAAAGTTGTGTTGTTTACACTCTGTTATAAGGAATTTTTTATTTTCAACTTTCAAACCCCAAAAAACTCGATTTGACCCCCTTTTTTCTCGATTTTTTGTTTTTTGAAAAGCAAAAACATAGCGCTACATTTTCTGGAAAAATAGTAGTTGGGTCCCTGACTGAGGGCGGCTCAAATCGGGCAATGAAAAGAGTGACGAAAAAGGCGCGATGATGTTGTCTGCCGGCTCTCGAGTTGGCTTGTCGGCGGCCTCCTTTGGATTGCATGTAGGCTATCTCAACGTTTGCGATTAGCCGCGTCGACTCACAATAATAACTCACCCAATAAATTAGAATTACAGCCTAGTAGAAACTGGTTCTTGTCTAGCCACAGCGCTGGCCGACTGCTCCTCCTTGCGCACTCTCCTCTCTACTTGTCTCTTCCGCACGCACCTCACCTTTTCTTTTTACTTTTCTCCTTTCATTACCGAACAAAAAAACGCAAAATCAACAATCATAACGTTGTTATAAGAAACCAATGAACAGTCTATTTTGAATAAGGAACAAGGTTAGGCGCCAATTTCAAATGCCAATTTGACACTCCGGCCGAGCCGGAAATGCCGAAAAAGTTAGTAACTAAGCGGCCGGTCCTCTACTCGTCTCCGCCAGAACTCTTCACCCAAACGCGGGCCCCAAGGCTCAGCAAATGAGCCCGAACGAGCAGTCTGAACAGCTGACGATAACGTTGGTGGCACAGTAGTAGTAGCAGTTTGGGGCTTAGAAAATGTGCGAACCACAACCGCTTCCATTTCCACGTGACCAGCAGAGGTGGGGTTAGAAAACAAACGATGGAAAAAAATCAAAGTCTTGTGGCGCAGACTGAATTGGCGGTGTGGGCTGCCGAGCAGGCTGTTTGGGCGAGGACTGCGAACGAAGCTGGGGAACAGGGAGTGAGCGTTGACGGACCGGATGGCGGTTAAAAACAGGTTGAGTCTGACTGTAGCAAGTGATAGTCAAATGACCTCGCCGACCACAATTTGAACAGAAAGGACGCCACCATGGTAGACGCTGCTTGTTAGGCTTGGCAGTACGAGAGGCGGCATACACACGGCTGTTAGCAGACGGTGGCTGGGGCGCACGAATACGACGGCTGGCGGGACGAGGAGATGGTGAGCGCACACGGTTTTTGCGGTGACGGCCGGAATCACGTGGAGGCTCGCCTGGAAACTGAACGATAACGTTGGGTGACACCTCTCGATCTCTAAAACAAGTCCAGTAAGCACATTACTCAGCCGGCCCTTCCAAGGGGATAAGAGTTTTGACAGCACGGAAAACCGACTTGCCACTGGCCAACTTTACGTAGGCTGCCCTAACAATGCCGTCCTGGCTAGGAACTAGTTTATCGATTTTGGCTACGTTCCATTTGGCGCGCGGAGTTGGTTCCTTCAGAAGAACAACTGTTCCGACTTTAGGCAAGTTTTTATCGGTACCATGACAGCCTTTGGTCCACCCGGCAGTTTGCGTTTGACGTAAATTTAGCAAATAATTAGCCGTCCAAAGTTTCCAAAAATAATTCAAAGCCTTCTGGGTGGAGTGCCAGTACTTGATGAATTTGGCATTACGATTAGATTCAGCGGTTTTTGGTGCAAAATCTGGATCTTCCGGCACAGAAAGAGTTGGTAACAAATTAGGCTCGCGGCCAAGCAAGTGCATAGGTGTTAAAACCTGTTCCAGCGATTCATCCACAGCTGTAAGGGGACGACAGTTAATCAAACATTCAATTTCCGTGACAACCGTTTGCAGCTCTGAACTGGCCACTAATTTAGGCCCTAGCACGCGTTTGAGACAGCGTTTTACAGATTGTATCAGCCTCTCATAAAAACCTCCCATCCGGGGAGCTAAGGAAGGGAGAAACTTCCACTCAATGGACAGAGTGGTGAGAAAATCTTGTAGGTTGCTGGCTTTTAGATTAGCGTGACTCCACAAAAAGGCCAACGAACGTCTAGCTAGCTTGAATTGTGCGGCATTCTCCGACAGAATTAATTTGGGCGTGCCCCTGCGCGCACAAAATCTTCGAAAACCGGCCAAGAACTCTTCTGTAGTACAGTCAGCCACTAACTCCAGGTGAATTGCGCGTGTTACAGAGCAAGTCCAAAGGGCTATCCAGACCTTCGCTGTACTGCTATCGTTCCTAACATGAAGCGGGCCTAGGTAGTCAATACCCACGGTGCTGAATGGAGGCTGTCTGGTAACTCTGAACTGAGGTAATGGCGGAAACTGCGGAGGTTTGTACGCTCGGAGATTATTACGCTTGCAAACCACACACTCCTAATTACAGACTCAACAGTACGTCTGGCCCGCGGGATCCAAAACTGATGCCGAATTTGGCCTAGGCCTAGCATTTGGTTTGTGCCAGCATGCAAAAGTCTCTTGTGTACCAAACGAATCAGCATTTCAGTGAAGGCTCCATTCTGAGGCAGTAACTTGGGTTCTTCAGCGTCAATTGACAAGGAAGCATAGTTGAACCGACCCCTACACCGAATAATGCCTTCAGCATCCAAATACAATCCTATCTGTTTGACCAGAGGGGGGCTTCTGTCTGCTGAACGATTGCTGCGCAAGAAATGGATTTCTTTAGAGAAATTGGAGCTCTGTACCCACTGTACCCACAAATCAGTAGCCTTTGTCAGCTCAGTTGGTGTCAGCCTAGAAATTGGAGGTTGTGTTCGTACAGTTTGCCTTGTCACTCTTCTTCTGGGCCTCTTCCACCTTTCAATTGCCTTTAGTACCCAAGCTGTAACCCTAATCAGTCTGGAAAACTCTGAGAATTTGTTGATATCCAAACCAAATTGGGTCTGCACTTCTTTAGACATGACAAGAAAGACATTGGCGAGAGTTCCTTCTTGCCAATCCTCTGCAGCCTCAAGACATTCGCGAGGGTACCGCTTGCTTTGTGGCCAGCTCTCAGAACCAGAACATAACCAGTCGGGACCCGACCACCAAAGTTTGTTGTCAATTAGCTTGGGGTAGAGCTCTGGTTTGGTCAGAATATCGGCTGGATTGCCTTTGCCAGGCGTTGAGTGTACTTGAGCCAGCCGATAGTCTGAAATTTCTTGGACTCGCGAGTGGATCCATTTGGGTAAAATGCGATCAGTCTGAAGCCACCCTACAACACATTCTGAATCAGTCCACAAGTGTTGGCTCTGGATTGTTGCCCGAATCTGAGTTGAGATGAACTTCAGAGTGCGAATTCCAAGCAAAACACCTAACAGTTCTAGCCGAGGTAGAGTAACAGATTTGACAGGAGCCAGACGATTCTTGGCAAAAATCAAGAAGGTCTTTACATCTGATTTGAACTCGACTCGAAGATAGACAAGCGCAGAGTATGATCTTTTCGATGCATCTGTAAAACAGTGCAACTGCAGATGAACTGAATCAAAGTCAATTGGTCCAGTAATTCGAGACAACCGGATTTCAGAAACCGTTTGGAGCTGTGCCAACAAGCGAAAACCTCTAGTTTGCCACTCGCTGGGTAACTCTTCATCCCAGTCGAACTTCTCAAGCCACAAATCCTGCATCATTTTCTTTGCTGAAGAAACTGCCGGACAGAAGAGACACAGGGGGTCGAAGAAACTAGCAAGGATCGAAGCGAATTTGCGCTTGGTGAGAGTATCCGCATCAGAGTATTCCTTTGGTCCAACTGAAAACAGTTGGTCAGTTGTAGTATCCCAACGCATGCCCAAAAGCTTCACTGTGTTTTCTCTTGCGCGGTCGTTCTCTGGAATGGTTGCCAGAAAATCACTCGAATTGGAAGACCATTCTCTCAAGTTCATTCCAGCAAGTTTAAACAATGCTTTGGCCCTTGTGTAAAAGGCGCAGGCACGCTGCAAGTCAGGCATGCAGACCAAGATATTATCAACATAGATATTGTCAGCAATCAACTTAGCTGTTGGACAGACCAGATCTTGCCGATTCATGTGGTGTTTGATTGTGGCAGACAAAAGATAGGGGCTGCAAATCAGACCAAAGCTAACCCGGCTAAAGCGAAATGTGCGCAGATTGTCGGGGTTGGTACTCAAAGTCTTCAAATCGCGCACCCACAAGAATCGCATAACATCTTGCTGTTTTGGCTCAACAGCCACCTGTAGGAAGGCTTTTTCGATGTCTGACAAAATTCCGATTTGACCCAGACGAAACCGAATCAGAAGACCACAAAGATCTTCCATTGCTACCGGTCCACAATAGAGATTTTGATTGAGGCTCTTGGCCGTTTTGTTCGGCTTAGCACTTCCATCGTACACAACACACATTTTCGTTGTCGAACTTGACATTTTTACCACACAATGGTGTGGAACGTAGTGCAAATACCCCACAGCTGGGGCGTCATTTGCAATTTCTTCGATTATGCCGATTCGCAAATAATCTTCAAAAATCGCGTTGTACTGCTGTAGCATTTCTGGAGAGGCCGCTAACCGATTCAAGAGTGTTCGCAGTCTGTGCAAAGACAGGTAGTAATTATTCGGTATTTCAATCTGAGCTTGACAGAACGGGTACTCTACTTGGTATCAGTGCTCTGACTCTAGATACTGAATGGTTTTGTTGAAATGTTCTTGCACAAGGTCGTCATCAGGCTTAGGATCGGGCGATGCAATGCCAACTGATTCTAAACGCCAGAAATGTTCAATCTCTTGGCGCAAATCAGTGGTCTCAGCAGATACATGAGCAACATGTAAGCAGTGATCTGTGGAATCCATTTTGCCCAATTCGATTTTTCCAGCGGGAATGTAGCCAACTGCAGACCGGACTAACATCAGTGAGGGCGTGACTCGAACTAATGGCTTCATCTGAATGATTTTGAAAAAATAGTCACCGCCAACCAATACATCTACCGGTACAGACTCAGGTTTTGGAGGCAAAGAATCTGCCAGATCGTACTGTTGAAGCAACAAGCATTCTGGTTCACCAAGCGGCTGCCTGACAATAGGTTGTGTAATTTGTTTGCACAGAGTAGCCACCATAGGCAAACAAGAACCATCTCGCAATTGCAAGCCAAACTGCACCTTAGTTGACTTACAGGCTCGAGAAGCTTGTGCGAAACGAGAGACCACAAACTCATCCTTGCCCAAAGATTTGAGATGCAACGATTTTGCAATAGATGAGCGCAAGAAGGTCTTCTGGCTACCAGAGTCCAGAAGAAACCTAACATGCAGACTGGCCGCAGTGTCCAGATTGATCAAAGGAGCAAATGCAGTCAGCAGAAGAACTTGTTTTTTCGGTTCACAAACAGTAAGCACTGGAACCTGAGTCGAATCCTGCGGAATTCGTGTTGACTGATTCTCCAAATCAAGAAGAGGTTTGGATGCACTTGACTGAGTCTCTAGCATGGGCAAGGCGCGTGCTGTGCCCATCTTAGCCTGAACTGGCTTGGACTTCACTGAACTGGATTTGTAGCCAAACTTAGCATTGCACAAGGACCGGTGGTGATTTTGTCCCTGGCAGTGTACACACTTTCGGGTTTTCTGTGGACAGTCCTTTATTGAGTGATCAGAGCGAAGACACTTGTAGCACAATTTTTTAGAACGCGCAAATTCGTGCCGTGCCTTGCTGTCTGCAAATTCAGTACACTGGTCTGCATAGTGTGCACCCTTGCAGCATATACACTTGGGTGTTGCTCGTGCTACTAACATATGGGTGGTGGCCTTTGGTGGCATAACTTTTTCTGCCTTGTTACCTTCCAGCTTGGTGCCACCAGAAGTTCCTCCAAACTGACGCACAATTTTAGCAATTTGTAATTCTTCAAAAATAAAGGTTCGAAGACACTGAAGTCTGTTGCCCGTTGTGGCCAGTTTAGGAGCGAACTCCTTCAAAAGACGATTCGGCAACTTCTCGATCAGTGTGTCAGCAAGCAGGCGCTCAGAACCGACAGTCTAACCAAGTTGCTGGAGCCCTCGTGCATGTTTTTCGACTTCCATCGAAAACCATTCGAGTCCCTCCAAATTATCGTCAAAGTTTTTGAGATGCTTCAGCGCACTGTAATGTGCTGTAATCAGGTCTTGATCGGAGCCGAAGTATTTGTTCAGCAATTCGATGGCTTCATCATAGCCGCTGGAAGTCATAGGTATACCTTCAACTATCTTCAGGCCTTTCCTTTGAGCACAGATTTGAGATAGCTGAATTTTTGGCAACCTGTTAATGTGCGACGATTGTGAACTGCCAATTCAAAATTCGCCCAAAACTCATGCCATCCAAAGATGTCTCCTTCAAATGCGCTCAATTCGAGTTTTGGAAGACGAATCGACTTGAGATTTTGCCGTTCACTTGGGGGTAGCCGAGTTATGGGCAAATCAATCAAGTCACCAATTTGTTTACTGTAGTCTTGCAGGTAGGCCTGCTGGCGCTCTTCCTGCTCTCTCTGGGTTGAATGAAAGTGCTGTAAAGTCAGTTCCAATCTTCTTCCTGACTCCTTCATCTGATCGGCATGCTGCCTTTGTATCAGTTCCAGCTGTTCTCTATGCCGTCGCTCAGAATCCTCCTGAGACAGCCGAAAACCTTCGTCTGCCTTTAACAACTCGCCTTGCAGAAGAGTGACTAGCTTAAATATAGCGTTGCCTTCAGACTCTGGCGGATTCGAGGCTGAGACTGTTGAGGAGCTAGCACCAGCCAAAGCACTAGTAACAGGAGCAGCTATTGGACTCTGGACAGGTGTTCGTACAAATTTTCTGAAAACCGACTCTGTTCCCTCAGCGGCAGCTCTGGCATCGGCGGCGAGTGATCCTAGCATGTTTTTATAAGCCGGCAGTTCAGTTGCCGGGTCCTTCAAAATCGGTAGCAACTCGACCATAACATCTTCGATCTGTTTCTGAGTGGCCATTACCTCGGCCTTTAGACGCTTAGCTTCCTGCTGACAGTCCTCAGAAAACAGCACTTCAGAATTTGCGTTTGAGTATTTTTGGATTAGCTCAGTCGCCTTTGCCTTTAGGTTAGGAACTTCTAAGCGCAAACGTTCGCACTGCGTTACTAACTGGCTGCGTCTTTCTGAGACGGAACGTGTTTGAATTGGACTGCGCTGAATGGACATCGGTAACAGTTTCTCCGTTTTTTAATAAGTTAGCAAACAAAATTCGACCAGTACCTGATGAATTGGCGTTTCGGAGAATTCTTATGTGTGTGGTTCTTACGAGATGGAGCCATTGCTGTGAGGTTTGTTCCCGCTCTGCTTCACCATGACGGAAAAGGCGCGATGATGTTGTCTGCCGGCTCTCGAGTTGGCTTGTCGGCGGCCTCCTTTGGATTGTATGTATGCTATCTCAACGTTTGCGATTAGCCGCGTCGACTCACAGTAATAACTCACCCAATAAATTAGAATTACAGCCTAGTAGAAACTGGTTCTTGTCTAGCCACAGCGCTGGCCGACTGCTCCTCCTTGCGCCACTCTCCTCTCTACTTGTCTCTTCCGCACACACCTCACCTTTTCTTTTTACTTTTCTCCTTTCATTACCGAACAAAAAAACGCAAAATCAACTACCGTTGTCAAGTAAATTAAAATTAAAATTAAATTAAATTCGAAAATATTTTACTTCCAAAGAGTAAATTAAGTGGCAAGTAAATTAAAATAAAATTAAATCTCTGACGAAAATGGCAAAGCAAGTAAAAAGTAAATTAAATTAGATCGAAAAGCCTGAAAAATTTACTTTCAATTTACTTCTAATTTACTTGTAATTTGCTTCTTTGATTATTCGATCTGTTATGTATATCATAATTGGTCAGGACTAAACCTATAGAGGTTACTGTAGATGCTTGCTTTATAAACCCAAAATGATGATTTGATGATTTCACAACTGTCAAACATCTTTCTCAAAAATCTTAATTGAAATCCTATACTACGTATAGAATGTGAAGCTACAGTTTTCGTGCCACCACTGATGCATACATGTCACAGGTCATCTGCCGAAGGGGGAGGGGGTTGGGGGTCTGTCGCCGATCGTGGGATCTGAGCCCAAATTTTGGGACGGGTTGGGCACTAAAAACCCTCAAAAATCGAAAAAATCGTTATTTTTTGGCTAAAAATCGTCAAAAATCGCTAATTTGGGCTTAAATACAGCTGAAAAGTGCTGTTTTGCAGGCTATTTTGGCTATTTTTGCGTCTGAAATTGTAAAAAGTCGCAAAAATTTGCTCAGCAAATTACTTTCCAGAAAAATGGGAGGGGGGTCGGGAAGATCGTCTCGGTGGGGGGTCCCCTTCCGGGGGCCTGGCCTAAGTCGGGTGGGGGGCAGACCCCCAGACCCCCTGATACATGTATCCACTGATGCATGAAAACCCCTTTGTTTCATCAAATCCCGGTCTGTTCATACAGTGTTACCCACAGCTTTACATCTGTTGCTTTGCTCCTAGAAAAAAAAATTATAATGCATTTCTGAACAACAGATTTTACAAAAAACATGAAGCTTAACGAAAGGATGGAGTTCGATTGATAGTGCCATCAGTTTACTAGAAATCCATACTCAGATATTTCGTGATTTTGTGGTATTTTCGACAATTTTTTTGCATAGAAAAGTAAATTAGAATTTAATTAGAAGTTGAAAGTAAATTAAAATCAAATTAAATTGTTGGTAAATCGGTCAAAGTAAATTAAAAAGTAAGTAAATTATTTTGTGCAGGTGCAAGTAAATTAAAAAGTAAGTAAATTACTAAACTAATTTACTTGACAACGGTAAAATCAACAATCATAACGTTGTTATAAGAAACCAATAAACACTCTATTTTGAATAAGGAACAAGGTTAGGCGCCAATTTCAAATGCCAATTTGACAAAGAGTTCTAAAAAACTTTTCCTTGAATCCAGCCAAATAGGATAGGATAGCATTCAATCAAAAGAGAATTCTGATTCTAAACCCTACATGTACTAGGGGGGGTTTGGGGGGGTTACTCCCCCCAGCTGGAAAGGCCAAACTCCCCCCCCCGAGACAGGTTAAGGGACCCCCCCCCCGACCAAAAAATATAAGTACTAGTGGTGGCTCCAGTATTAACAAACTGGGTCAGAAATCACTAATTTTTAGCCTAAAATTCACTTGAAAAGCCTTTGGAAACCGAATTTGGCGCTTCCACTGCTGATATTTAAGAGAAATCGGTGTTTTTGGAAGCCCTTTTTGTCATTTTTTGCTTGTTTTTAGCTCTAAAAAGCTATTTGGCAGCTTAAAATTGCGATTTTTAGCATCCTTACTGAAAAAACGTACTAAAAACGCATTTCCAGGCGTTCTGGAGCTTCTTGAAATTTTGGACCCCACCTCTGGACGAAACCCCCCCCTACCCCCCTCCCCCCAGGTCGGCCCGGAGCTGTTACATGTATGTTCTAAACATGCTATTTGCAAGTTTATGATCAGTTGGTGCTACTGTTGTTTGTGTATACACATACACATTTACCATACACAAAAAATACACATTGTTTTTCCAATGTGTATGTATACACATACACATACACATTGAAAATTCCGATACACATTACCATACACAAACACTACTCAAAATGTGTATTTTTGTGTATGTGTATTTGATCAGCAAAAGTTGATAAAATTTCGAATATAAACGTAAAATTTCGATGTTTCTGCTGCAGTAATAATCAGTAGGTATCCTCATAAAGCCTTCAAATGGCCTAAGTAACTCGATTTCAAAACTATCCGAGGTTTCAAGCAGCAAACACTGAGAGATTTGATTTTCCTAGCATGTCTGTCTCAAAATCTACCAAAAAATTTGCATTTTCAGTACAATACACATACACAAATATACACAAAAATACACATTGTTTTGTTGAATGTGTATACACAAATTACCATACACATTTGAAGGTAAATGTGTATACACATACACATACACAAACGGAAAATCCAATACCAAACAACAGTAGTTGGTGCAGAGCACAGCTAATGGTGAGGTAGTGTCATTTTCTATCATTGGAAATATGCAAACGGGAATATAGAAACCGTTCGCATATTAGGTTCGTTTGCATATGTATAAAACATATTGGAAAATCCAATACGTATGTATATTTACAAACCAAAACAATGCATATTATGCAAACAGTGTATGTGTATATGAATATACAGTGACAACTGTAGATTCCAAATACGAATCCGCAAGTTTCTTTGATCATTTGTTCCCGAGTTATGAGGCGAAATCTGTGAGAGTTGACCCTCTCAAAATGGCCGGGAAGGTGATAAAATGTGTTTTTAGGTCAAATTAAACTAAAATACAAAATTTTAGCCAAATCGGAGATAAAACGTTTAGATTTGTTTGTCCTGAGATTAATGAGCAAAACTCCATTCCTAGAGAAATTGGGTCTTAAATTGTTTTGGCAAATATCAACAAGTAAATAGCAATTTATAACAAATTTATCCCAATGACTGCCAAACAACTTAAAATTATTTCAAATTTCGTAAAATTGGCTAGAAATTTGATATAAATTTTATATTAATTTGATATGTATTTGCATATTTTTGCAGCTTCACTAACCAAAGTCTGGCTAACAAAGCAACAAGTTCAGTTCAAAGATGACCTTGTTCATGCTTTGCTTAGTGCAAATATTTCAACTGACAATAATGCTAATTTGTAGACCATTTGTCGCCATCTGAAGAAAGTTCAACTCGTTCTGGATTGGCTCGACCCAGTTTTTGAGCTGTTTCCTCAGGAACTGAGTATTGATTTTAGCAAATTTATATCAAATTCTTATCAAATGCCAAATTTGTATCAAATTAAATTTTTGAATTTGGGTAAGGGGGCGTGCAAAAATTACGTAATGGTATTTTTGCCCATTTTCGGACCCCCCCTCCCCCCCGGATAATCCCCCGTAATAATTTTCAGACCCCCCTCCCCTAATCACGTAATAATTTGGCTACCCCCCCCCCCCGAAATTTCAATTTTTTGAAGCGATAGAGCCCAAATTTTTGAGTTCAATTCCATGTAAAATGACGTTTTTGATAAAATAACATCTGTATACAGTAACAATTGATAATTTTCTTCGTTTTCTTTATTGATGAGCTACACCTACATCTACATACATGTACGCATAGTCTTAGTTTTACATAGAAGCCATCATTGGGTGGCTTTTTGTTAAAGTTGAAACCAAAGTGTTTTATTGATTTTAGGGCTGCGCTGCCATATCACTTGACTGATGATCGATGGTCATAAAACAGAGTTCGTGAGGGAACCGAAAAGTCAGGGAGTCATGCAAAGTCAGAGAATTTTAAAAATTTCAGAGAAAATTCAGGGAATTTGGTGTCCGGTCAGGGAAAAAATTGATAGCAATAGAATCATCTCTCGCCACCCTTTTGAAAATGGGACTTCTGACTTTCCACAGCTACTACAACTGTAAATTTTACCCTCAGAATACCGTTTAAAAATGCGTTTTTCAGAGCCAATTTTTAAAAACTTCTCACCCTTGTTAGAATGTTCTCACTCTGATCGGATAGGGAAATTTGACTTTGGTCAGGAAATTTTGCTCTGAAAAAGCCGCATGAACCCTGCAAAAGATCGAGTCGATAAGTGGTATACCCTTATAAACTCTTATCACACATATGTCAAAAGTCACTGTTGCCATTTAGCATTTGAAGAATTGGAAATCCTTGACTTTAAACATAGCTATTCTCTAATCTAAGCGTCCATCTAAGTGAAATTCAGAAAATGTAAGCCCAATGGCTTCAAATCGAGACTACATGTACATGTAGTGTATGTAAAAACAATTAAAATTATGAGCACTTAGTGATTTCTGCACTTCAAAAAATTACGTAATGAAGTCGTCAACCCCCCCTCCCCCCACCGTAATGATTAGTAATCTTTTGGCGAACCCCCCCCCTCCCCCCTCTTGCCATTACGTAATTTTTGCACGCCCCCTAACAAGGAAATTAATAGCAAATTATTTTCTTGTAAAGGCTGTGCAAACAATTTCTACTTATGTCATTAACATAAATGTACTCAGAAACACTGCACTCGAACATTCAATATTTTGCAAGAACTACTCTGAGTAAAATGCCGAATTCTCGAACACCCCTATGTGCAGACCACTGTAGAGATGCACTTCAATGCTGCATTATTATTGTTGCTGTTGTTGTTCAGAGTTCTGATGTGCTATTGATTATTATATTGTGTGTGGCGTGTGTTTTTATTACCTCTCCCTGCTCTTGTTTTATCCAACTCTCTAAAACAAGTACTCATCTGGTTCGCTCATAGTCGGTTGTTGTGCTGTTACCGCATCACCAACTAGTTCCTCTTTGCACTATACATGTACTTTCAGGTAACTCAAGCCGATATGGACAAAAGTATATTAAGCAATTCTGGCAGAATTGGTACGGTTGGCCCGACGTATATAGAGCTGTCAACTATTTTGCTAAACAGAAGGATGTTATGGTAATCCCTACTAGTCAATCAAACAAGGAAGCAATTGGACGGCCGTCATTTTTTATTATAAAGCCAAAATGAGTAGTGTTCTAGGCAACTATACGTGATATGTTTTTAACGGCTCAGAACATATTTGTTTGCATTCTGTGTACCCCACCGCTTTGGGAAACGATTTGGGGCCGAAGAGCCTTTCGGAGCCAACTAAAAAATACCAGAGATTTGCACTTAGTATCCCACCCCACTTAATAACCCACTGGGATATTACATGGACCCTTGTTCCGCTTTATATCCCATGGAATATTACTTGGCGGCAATGTTTATGTCAAGTTTGTAGAAATTTTCTTTACAGATGCATACTGTATGTATGATAAAATATTGTTCCGGTCAATATCCCATACCGTTTCCAGTTAATATCCCATGGTTTTGTCCAGTTAAAATCGTTGGGATATTAACTGGCGGCAATGTTTTCACTGAGAAACGTGATTTTCCGTGTTATATCCCCTGGGGCCAATCTCTCACCTCACAAAATTTTGTAAAATCATTTGTATTTGTGGAGAAATTTGTCAAAGCTAACAAATCCGCTCTCTCACCTTACAAAGTTTGTCAGCAGAATTACAAACATTTTCTGACAAATACAAACGATTTTATCAAGGTGAGAGAGCGGTTTTACAAAACTCACTCTCTCACCTTACAAAGATTTGAAATAATCTGACAAAGTTTGTAACAAAATTATCACGTGCGTGATACAGTCGAGTGAGAAATGGTGTTAAGTGACCGTTATGACGAGAATTCGCCTCCGCAGAAGAAGAAAAAGGCTGTATAGGCCAAGTAATAGCTCTACATTCGATGGGCTGAATGCTACGTGCCGATTTCGCTCGAACGCCGAAGTAATTGGGTGGCTACTTTAACAACGTTCATTCAAGAATGCAGTGGAACCGTTTTGCCACAAAATCCGTTCTCCAAACGACCGGTAGCATATTTGCTTGCGTTTCCTTACTGCGAGCGGTTTCTACAGACTTACAGCGATGTCTCTCGGCCTTCTGAGCGGTCTGTCTGGCGCTACATGCATGAAACTGTTCGCCTAATGAACGAACAGCCATTTGATGATACTGTCTGCTTTCCGATCCGACCGGACCTGAGCCAACAAATAATGGGACAGTTCCAGAAGCTTGATTCACTTCCCATGTGTGCGGTCAGACATGGGCTTTAGCATTTTGGCTGAGGGGTGTATAAAGAAATCCTGAAGGGGATGGGTGTAGGGGCAGCGATGGGGTGATGAGTAAGAAGGGCCGATTTTTGGCTAAGTAAAGGTTTGTTGGCTTATTTTTTGTTAAATGTTCGCTGTTAAATGGCTTATTAAAATTTTCGGGTAGATGGAGAGGGTAGACTAGTTGAACTTAAGGTTACAGTGTCCGGCTTAAAGCTTTTGATTTACAGTGTGTACGCACCGAATAATGACGTAGAACGTGTAGCAATGTTTAGGAAGTTAGAAGATTGGATTGAGGCTAACCGCGAGCAAGATCGGAAAGTAATAATAGGAGGTGATTTCAATGTAGTCACAGACAACAAACTAGATAAAATAGGTGGGCGAGTGGGGGACAACCTGCCGCCCTCTGCAAGACGTCTTAAGAGTCAGTTCGCGAGAACATCGACCCTTGTTCTTCACAGCTATGTGCAAATCGAAAAATCGGCCATCGCTAAAACTTAGCTCTGGGGTCTCTAGTTTGGGGAAGTTATACCTAACGATGACTTATGCTAAAGTTGAAGAGCACAGCCTCCTGCGTGTTCTTGTTCGCCAGAGGCAGGCCTCGGAAGTAGGCTCACCAGCAAGCAAAACCGGCCACTTGAGGTGTCATGTTTGACTGAGCATAACTTGCGATTCCGGCCCGCTAGAACCTTGTAATTCATGGCAATCGAATCGCCATGTCATGGGCTTTCTTTTGACATAGAACCCGAGCTTTTCCCTTGCTTTGTTCGGTCCCCACATCACGAAATTTGGAAAAAATCTCGAAAATTCGGCATGGTGAAATTTACTAAATTGGATTTTTCTCGAAAACAAAAAACCGAACCCCCTGGGAGATTGCTTTATTTTAAAGCCCCGCAAATTGCGCTTCTAATGGTGTATAGAAGTCGCCAAAATGTGTTTCCGTGCAAGTTAAATCGCCGCTCAAAGGTCAAGGACAACCAAAAATTGGCATATTTGGCGTTGTTTATGTATGTATGTATGCAGACATGGGCAAAGGGGGGGGGGGGCTGAGGGGGTTGGCCCCCCCTCAGGCTCTGACCTACCCCCCCTCAGCCGGCCGCTACCCCCCCTCAGGAATTTTTTGGAAGATTTTTGTATAGAAAATTATGATAAATATATGCCTGGATTAGGTGTAAATGAGCTCAGAATAGCTTATTTTAACGTATTTTGATGAAAAGTAAGCCAAAAAACCTTGATTTTAGCCAAAAATCGGACTTTTTGGCTTACCACCCCCTCAGCCCCCCCCCTCAGGCGCTCCTACCCCCCTCAGCCCCCCCCTCAGGAATTGAAAATTCTACCCCCCCTCAGCCGAAATGCTAGCCCATGTCTGTATGTATGTATTGCAATGTTTTTACTAGTAATGCACAGGGACACAGACACACAAAGTACATGATTCTGGTATTCTGTGTGTGTGTATTTGTGTTTTCTACGTGCGGTCTTCTCACTTTGTGTGTCTGTGTCCCTGTGCATTACTAGTAAAAACTTTGCAGAATGTATGTATGTATGTATGTATGTATGTATGTATGTATATATGTATGTATGTATGTATGTATGCATGTATGCATGTATGCATGTATGCATGTATGTATGTATGCATGTATGCATGTATGTATGTATGTCTGTATGTATGTATGTCTGTATGTCTGTATGTCTGTATGTCTGTATGTCTGTATGTCTGTATGTCTGTATGTATGTATGCATGTATGCATGTATGCATGTAATGTATGTATGTATATAATGTTCACACTTCCTGAGATTTAGGCCATTCATTAGAAACTGTAAGTAAAGTCACAGTAGATGAAAAACACAGACAAAAAGCCAACACCAACAAGGTCTGAAATGTCCTAAAGATCAGTGTCAGAAGCAGGTCACCCATTTCTGTTGCGCCTCAGTTCATCCTCGATGGTTTCGAAGTTTGGATCATTTATGTATTCATTGTGGTGTACATAAGTGTAGTCATAGGTATCTTGGGGCTGTTCAGCATCAATTTGTTCACCTTCATCATCCGGAACTAACACATAGACAGAGTTGCAATCCAAACTGTGATGAAGAAGCAATATAGTGAACAAATAGTAATTACTATTACTTTCAGTTCGCTGTTGCTTTTGCGGAGGACCTTTTGGCCTGGCACCCCTGCCATCACTGCGGGCTCCTCGGGAAAAGTATGACATAATTTGCTGCTCTGTAAGGCACTCATCAGGCTGGAAACGAAGTGCAGAGCTATCTGCAACATAAACGTGTATGGAGGTGGTATTAACAGCTGTGTGGTAACATTGATTCATCGGTTATAGTTGTGCATACCAGTATAATCCCGAATGTAAGGAATTTCTTTCGCCAGTGTTCCTGCATTATGCTTCATTCGCTGTGCATGACCTTCATCAAATTTTTCATCTAACCAGGACACCTGGTTCCAGCTAAACCGAATGTTCAGAGCAGATTCCCGCAGAGCCCAGCCAGATTCTAGTGGATTACATCAGGGATGTGAGGTGGGAAAAAAACACCGGAAAAAAACTGTTTTTTTTCGGAAAAAAACCGGTTTTTTTCCTAAGGGTCGGAAAAAAACATAAATCGCGGAAAAAAACTCAAGCTAAAAATAGCTAATTTACGTCATTTTTCGTTTAAAAAATGGACTTTTGCTATGTATAATAGGCCATACTGACTCAAAACTGTTAGAAAAACAACAAAAAAGACCAAATTTGGCATGAAAAAACAAAAATGCAAACTGCTGTAAGAAAATTTGCATATAGCGTTATTTATGGAACCTGTCAGGCACTGTTTCATGCCTGTTTCGTGATTTATATCAATGTAACACGTGTATTTCTGGTCTAACAAGACTGAGGAAGGCGCTAGAAAGCGTTAGGAATCATAAAACCAGCCTAGGATACTCAGAACTTGGGCTGGAGTTTTTTTCCGCGATTTAGGAAAAAAACCGGAAAAAAAACCGGAAGAAAACTGGAAAAAAACAGGCCGAGGTTTTTTTCGGAAAAATATACAACCCTGGATTACATCCAGTGGTGCATTGACTGTTGATTGCTTCTTCGGTGTCAACTTCTTTCTCAATCTGTCTATGAATGTCATTTGAACTTGTGAAAATATTCTGCTGGTACATTTGCTGTGCCACATCTTGCATTGTTTGTCTTTCTGGCAGCATATGGTGAGTTCCAGTGATAAGGTGTCTGATGAGATTGCCATAAAACTGGTATTTTCGACTACAACCTTCTTCTGGACAATCGAAAAGCTCATGTTGGTTTGGAGTCTCATAAACGACTGTTTTATCGGCTTCCATTTCTTCATCAGACTCTTCACTGCTTTGAACTCGCTGCCCAGAGACTTGGACTTCATCAGGTTGTGTTCATAGTCTGTGGAAAGCTGTTGCTGGACTACTCTACTATATTTACCCATCATCCAACCACACCGTTACACTAAATGACTTTGACATTGGAGAAATCAGAAAGTTACAGATATTCCTGACCCAAAAATCTGATGATTATGAAGACTAGGATGCATGGTATGTTATCACTATCAATCAATCATTGACTGCCTCTTGGATTGGTTTTCAACTATTCCTATTAACTACTCTGTAATGATTCTAGGTTTATTGAGGCAATCTACCAAACCACACTTTGCAATAGTAGCCACAGCTATTACTACTATGATGTAAGATCTGCGTTAATGTGGCCCCATTGGTTTAACGTTGTGGAGCCAGCGTGAGATATCTGACCAGTGTGAGTTACAATGTGTGTCTGTTGCATGTTTAGTGAACATGATGTCAAACTGAAAACTCACCAGTGCTATTGCTTTTTCACAAGACACATTCTTGTTAATATTAAAGTGAGCGATACGTTTTCATTGGTTTGATGCTTATTGCCTTGTCTCTAATGAGTTGGCTGTATACCATACATATGAATTCTCAAATAAACAATGTGAACATTACATGCATACATACATACATACATACATACATACATACATACATACATACATACATACATACATACATACATACATACATACATACATACATACATACATACATAAACAACGCCAAATATGCCAATTTTTGGTTGTCCTTGACCTTTGAGCGGCGATTTAACTTGCACGGAAACACATTTTGGCGACTTCTATACACCGTTAGAAGCGCAATTTGCGGGGCTTTAAAATAAAGCAATCTCCCAGGGGGTTCGGTTTTTTGTTTTCGAGAAAAATCCAATTTAGTAAATTTCACCATGCCGAATTTTCGAGATTTTTTCCAAATTTCGTGATGTGGGGACCGAACGAAGCAAGATAAAAGCTTGTGTTCTATGTCAAAAGAAAGCCCATGACATGGCGATTCGATTGCCATGAATTACAAGGTTCTATCTGGCCGGAATCGCAAGTTATGCTCAGTCAAACATGACACCTCAAGTGGCCGGTTTTGCTTGCTGGTGAGCCTACTTCCAAGGCCTGCCTCTGGCGAACAAGGACACGCAGGAGGCTGTGCTCTTCAAGTTTAGCATAAGTCATCGTTAGGTACAACTTCCCCAAACTAGAGACCCCAGAGCTAAGTTTTAGCGATGGCCGATTTTTCGATTTGCACATACCAGGGTCGATTCTCTCGCGAACTGACTTAGTCAAACCGTTGGCTTTCATACATACGTTTCGGCTGCCCTTTATGTTTGACATCTCGGTTATTGAAAATGCTTCTTGCAAGTAGCGGTTGATTCTCAGGGTTGCCAAACAAAACATTGTCCCAATATTCCGCATAAACTTTCAGTATTTCACTGTAAAATAGAGAGACCTTTCAACTCATTCCAGTTGTATCGACTTGTAAGAAAAAGTATGTTGTTTATCCCGCCGTTCTTATCAAGTTTTCTCAATCCTACAGTATGCCACTTGCGAGCGTTATCTTTTTGAGCCTAATTACCCCATTTCAACTTAATTGAGTCATTAATAACCTGAACACTCGGCGCTTTAAGACCTCCAAGATGATATTCTTGTATTAATGTCTTCATTTTTACTTTAGGTTTGCCATCCCACCAGATAAACCTGTAAAGAGCTTTTCAATTTGTTTTTTTCCAAATCCGAGAGTTTTAAGCACCGTCATTGGGTAGATCAGTTGTGATAATCCCAGTGTTCGAGCTACATTTATGCGACCTTCAATTGTCAAGCCTCGGGCTAACCAATTTGACAGTACCCGATTCATTTTGTGATTTTGTCACGTATGTTTTTTCAGTGAGACCAATCTCGTTGTTATGAGAAAAAATTATGCCTAAAATTTTGATATCTTTTGTACTCATTAAGAAAGGTCCGCAAGGGCCCCTCGGGTCCTTCAAGATCTAAACCCATACACTCCAGTTTTGTCAACATTTACTAAACCGGATACCAAACCGAAACGATCAATAACCTGAGCAGCTTGTGCTACCGAGTCTGCGTCCACTAATGTCAGGTGGTATCGTCTGCGAACAGACTTATCTTATATTCATTTCCGTTTACGGTAATTCCTCGTATCCTATTGTCTTGACGAATAGCATTGGCCAGTACTTCCATGGTTAAAATGAATAGATACGGACTTAGTGGGCAACCTTGTCGCACTCCGCTCTCCTAAATTTCTTCAGTGAGGTAACCGTGGTTAAGGACTGCCGCTTTGGAGTACAGTATCTTGGTCATTTTAGCCATTCTGGATGACATCCAAACCTACTCAATACTTGAAACATGAAATTTCTATTGACTTTGTCGAATGCTTTTTCAATATCTAGTGTGCAACCAAGACACCCTGCTCGTTTTCCTCGTCAAGATACTCCACTAAATCAAACAACATACGTATATTTTCACCTATGTACCTTCCTGGGACAAATCGCTCTGGTCTGTCGTGTATCAGCGTACTCAAAACTGGTTTTATACGATTTGCCATTACCTTGGCAAGAATTTTGAAGTCAACGTTCAAGTGAAATTGGACGCCAATTTTTTAGGAATCGTTTGGTTTATCACCCTTCGGAATAGCTTGATTATGCTTCTACATTGTGTTTGGGTCAACTCTCCCTTGGAATAGACTTCTTCATACATTCCTAATAAGCTCGGTTTAATTTCGTCCCAAAACTGGCGATAAATTCCACCGGTATCCCATCGTACTGGAGTTTTATTCTCTTTCGGCTTCTCTCCCATTGCCCTTTTAATTTCGCGTTCGTTCAGTGGTTGTCCCAGAGCTTGGTTTTGTGCTTCGTTCAAACTAGCGAGAGTTGGTTGCTCCAAGAAAGAAGCGTACATTATCATCGTCAGTCACTGCGAGTGATCTTGATAAAGTGTTCTATAGAATTGAGTAATTTCTTCCTGAACTTTGTGAAACTGACGTAACGATTGTTTGATCATCAGTCTGTAATTCCCAAACGGTTGTTTCTGTCATCTTCTGTTTTCTCCAGGTCATAGAAAAATTTAAGAGTTTTTCTCTCCATAGGCTGCCCAGTTAGCCTTGGCACGAATCGCTGCACCCGCTGTAGCTTCCAGAAACTGACTCAGCTGGCTCTTGATTATTTCATACTGGTTGACGGCTGCCTGACACAAAGTATTATCTATCCGACCTTCGAGCGCTTCTAATTCTTCACTTGGTTGTTTTTCATAGGCCTTCCGTTCTTTCGCCAGCTTTCCAGAAAGTTCTTTGTCTCCTC
>JASANB010007555.1:0-26257 GCA_030248155.1 Sabatieria punctata | reverse complement strand
TTTAAAGAAAATTTTAATAGGAATTTTAACCACATGAATTAAACATGTATTGGAAGCACTAAGAGATAGCCTGGGCATACAACGATGCTACCAAAGCCGTGGAGACTCACAATTGAAGAATTTGCCGAGTGTTTTCCCTATGTAGCCAGTGAGCGGCTCCTCCTCGCCGGCCAAACGCCCTCGCTGCCCCAACCTCCCGCCTCCGAAAATTTAGCGGCCTTTTTTGAGGACAAATTTGGTGGACCTTTATTAGGGAAAACAGAAAATTTCGGTCAAACCCTCTTCGACGGCCCGTTCTCCGCCCGCTCATACCCTCTTCGGCCGGCCATACTCCCCTCCAAAATTTTGGCGACCGTTTTTGAAAACTATTTTATACTCTCCAGCCGCCCGCCGCTGATGAAAAGCCACATACCCCTTCCGGATATTTGCGGCAAATGCATGTTCCCCTCCCGCCACGGCAGTTTCTCTCTAAATATAGTAGGCAGAGCTTAGCTACAGCTACAAAATTCCTGATAAACTTTTTGACACCTACATTCAACTAGCCACATGAAAAATGGCAATTTGGTAAAAAAAAATTATACTAATTTTTGAAGACATTCGAAAAGACTGCAATTATTCAGACCCAATACGCATTACGTAAAATACGCAAACTGCTGGCAGAATGCGTAATAATATTGCGTAACGAAATTCAAATGCGTTTGCGTATGTGTATGCGTATGTACGCACATTCTGAAATGCAATTCGTACTTTGCGTAATGATATGTAATGCGTATACTACGACAGTAGGTGTCAACGTAGGGGTTTCAGAAGGCTATGATTAGCGTTGCCAAGTACTTTGAATAGGTTACAGAAGGCGAATTAAGGCTTGAAAAGTGTGTTAGAAGGCATAATTATACACTGTTGCTTAGGTGCCAATTAAGACCGGGCCCAGAGATGGACAGGTTGCAAAAGTTGCTCTCGCAGAGCCTGAGGGCAAAAGAGCCACCAACTCGAGTGACCTTTAATGCGGCGTTGCGGATTCCGAATCTCCTAGGGAGTGAGGGAATAGAGGTCACATTCCTTAAAACCCTAGGGAGAGACGGAATTCCACTTCTCCCCCTAGGGAGATTCCGAATCTCTCCTGAATTCCGTTTCTCCCTATGACATATACATACGCATACGCATACGCATTTCAAAAATCCGGTATTAAACAACACTACTTATTTTAGAATTATGTTTATTAGTCTGATTACTAGTAGATTTTGATGTAAATGTACCATTCTACTGTAATATATTGATACAATGTATTCACATGTTTCTTAACATTAGTGCCTGTGCTTGCATTGGATGTTTTTGGTGGTGGGTAAAGCGCCAATAAATAAATAAATAGTTAAATACTTACCCATAATGTATAGAATAGTAGCATATCTTTTCAATGAGTGACAAAGACAATGGATGGTAGTTAATAATGTCATTGGCATGCTTCACGGCAAGATAGTCATTCACCAGGCCAAACCTTCGATTCGTGGTAGCCAGCCTCAACTGAATGAAAGAGATAAGCTGATCTTTAACCTTATCCACGATATCTGTCATTGTGAGATTAACTGCTAGAGCTGCCGGAATCAGCCATCCCGGTTTCATAAATTTTGATCTTTTCACATTTGGAATCGGGAGACATTCATAGGTCCTGACCGCAGTCTCATTGGAGATTTTCGGTTGAAGAGTCATCAATTCAATGGCCACTTCAAATAGAAGTTGCAGAAAATGCGGTATTCCATCGTTCAAACGCTCCAGTAGTAGCTGTTGAAATTTGCTTAGCTTAAAATTTGCTGCTGTTTTGACTCATATTCTAACTATAATGTAACTCATATTAAACTATAATGTAACTAAATGCAGACCCAGCAACGGAGGAAGTTCAAAGATATTACTCACAAAAGGGGCTCAGAAACTAGGGAGCTTGAGTTTTACTGGCTGGACAGATTGACTAGAAGAGGAAAACTTGTAGTATAGCGTTGGTCACACAAAAAACCGCCTGGTCTTTTTATAGAGTTTTCTGAATAAATTCTAATGGCTGCCATTCTGTCCTGTTTGTGCTGAGTTAAAAGATTATTTTGGCACAAATTCCAGAAGCTAGTGGAGGCAGTGAAAGAAGGGCGATGCCATATCTTCACGGCTCAACGTTCGTATGGTGTTGCGAAATAGGCCGCAATGCCTGATCGTAGGACTCAAATGCCCCATCACATCGTATCCTATCATAAGTAACTCAATTTGAAAGCTATCCAATACCAAGCAACAACATCTGCATACCTTACATATACTGTTGCTTTGCTTGGGTATGGGATTCTCAGAAATCGGTTCGGTATGCATAGGTATTCGCAAAAATACCGGTATACCGGTATTTATTTGGTATTTGCGGAAACTGTTTTACAATGACAAAACAATGGATTTCCGATTTACAAGCCCATGGATTTAGTGATTTCCAAGGTCAGCGGCTAGAAAATTGATCAAAAACTATGGGGTATACAGCAGTGTTGTTCCCAGTAAATTTACTTTGTAAAAGTTACTCGGTACTTAGTTATTTTGAATTAAAGTAAGTACTTTTACTTACCGGTAAAAATTCTTCTTAATTTTACTTACTGAATACCAAGTTTCAATTTTGAATTGCTCAATTAGAAAAAAATTCGGTTAGCTCGGTACTCGGTAATTTACTTAGTTGTTTACTGAGTAAAAGCTTCTGCAATAGGTAGCTCGCCGCATCTGTGCAGAAAATATACGGTTTTTCTTTCGCTAATCGATCTGCAAACGACGAAAATACACAATTTTTGCCGATTTTTTTGCAATTTTCACGGCTTGTTGCATAACCTAAGCTTTGTTTGCGCAGTACAATTGCTATAATGAGGCGCGAAGACTATAAAAGTAGGAACTATATCTACTACTATTAGCTATATTTTGATTGACGTTTTTGCATCAGTCTGATGAACTGTGAGGATATGGCTAAAATTAGAACAGATCTACACTTACCAATTTGGCCAGGCTTTTCATCTAAAGTCACATCCTCTAGTCACTATGTATAGTGTGCATATTTTAAGGCTTTCCATGCATGCTAATTAGCACAATAAATATTGTGAAATAACACAAAACACGACAAAAGTTCTGAAAAATGGAGAAATCGAGCTATATTATCTTAACTCATCAATCAGCTCAGCACTGAAAAAGGATTCTAGTAGCTAAAAGCCATATCAGGTAAACATTTTCAGATAAATTGTATATTTCAGAATTTTGAAGGTTTTACCGAGTTTACTTAATTGTTTACTGAGTACTTACCGGGTTTTTTTTGAAAAACCCAGTACTTATGTACTTGTACTTACTGAATTCCAAAAAATCTCGATTTACTTACTGAATACTATACCGAGTTTTAGAAATTTGAGCTAGGCACAACACTGGTATACAGCTTTTTTAATTTAGTATTGTTAGTAACTAACCAGGTAAGACAGCCGGCATGTGGGCTGAACAATCAACACGCCTCATGCCCCAGATGCAGCAATCAGCATGCAACGATAACAAACTGGCTGCACCAGGACACAAGGTTGCCAGGGTCGGGGTTTTCCCCCTACCTGAAGGGGTTTTTTCGTTCGGTAGGGGGGAAATTTTTTAGGTAGGAGCAGAGGGATTTGGTAGGGGTTTTTTAGATTTTGGGACGGTGGAGTAGGGGTTTTTGCATACAGTTACACAAATGAAATTTTGGTTGTTTGTACAAGTTTTTACACCATACCACGACAATCTGGGGCAAAAATTTTAAGAGTCAGTCTCTGGGCCAATCGAGTTTCAGTATTCAGACCCAAAAATGAAACTTTGGCGTGGAGGGCTCAAAGTTGGAGGACTAATACGCATGGATAGGTTATATAACCACCGCAAAGGATATCCCGATTCGACGCTCCACGCTCGAGATACGGCCTTCTGAAAATCGGTCCGCTTAACTATGGGACCAAAATTTCAAAATCGAATTTCTAGCGCACTAATCAGTGTTGGGATTTTAAGATTGGGGGTTTAGGGTAACTTTTAGAGTACTTTCAGAATCCATGGTCGAATTCCATTTTCAACGAAAAAAATTTTTTTCGACCCCCTTTGCAGCCCCCTAGCTCGTCTGGAACCCCCCCTACACCGTTTTTTTTATTTCAGAATATTGCAGCGCTATCAATTCCCTATAGTTTGGTATAAGCCACATTGGCTGACCCGTGGAAGAAAGTGGTGAAATATGGCTTCAAACTTGAAAAATCCACAAATTTTTAGTACTGCACCAAAATTTCCTGGTGGAGTTTCTACCGCACTAATCAGTGTTGGACTTAAAATTTGGGGGTTTAGGGTAACTTTTAGAGTACTTTCAGAATCAATGGTCGAATTCCATTTTCAATGAAAAAAATTTTTTCCAGCATTTGGGGCCCCTATAGCTCACTTGCCTGAAACCCCACTGAGCGTTATTTCAGATGCTAAGATATAAAGATGCCCGTTGTAGAAATCTGCTACAAACTACAGTTTTCTTGTTTGTCTGTATATGCAGTACTGAACTTTTATTTGTCATCATCGTCTGTTAACAAAGAACTTTTGGCTGTAACATAATTTTGCCAGACTATGTCATCTACCGTTTCAAAGATTTCATCTGTATCAAATTCAACCGGTTTATATAGGCATAAGTAACAGAATCTTCTGGTGTCTCAGACTCCATTTCTGGGTCAAGTGTAGGGGGTTCCAGACGAGCTAGGGGGCTCCAAAGGGGGTCGAAAATTTTTTTTATTGAAAATGGAAATCGACCGTTGATTTTGAAAGCACTCTAAAAATTACCCTAAACCCCCAATTTTTATGTCCCAACACTAATTAGTGTGCTAGAAACTCCAGCAGGAAATTTTGGTGCAGTACCAAAACTAAAAATTTGAGGATTTTAATGGGCACTAAAAAACGCTCGCTACTAAAAATCGAAAAAATCGCTATTTTTGGCTAAAAACCGTCCAAAATCGCTAATTTAGGATGAAATACAGCTAAAAAGTGTTGTTTTGCAGGCAGTTTTGGCAATTTTTGTGTCTGAAACTGTAAAAAATAGCAAAAATTTGCTTAAAAATTACTTGCCACAAAAATCGGAGGGGGGGTCGGAAAAATCGTCTCGGGGGCTCCCCGTCCGGGGGGTCTGGTCTAATTCCGGTGGAGGGTAGACCCCCCGAAGACCAACGGTGCATGCCCGACCACCAGGAACCCCCTGGAACCGGAGCTACACCCCCTCAAAGTTGGGTCGGCAGCAATTTTCGGGCTCATTTTAATAGCTCTGACTCCCTCCATTCAAGCGATCACCATTCATTCGTTTCTTAAGCTAGGATCCCGACTCGCATATCGCTTTGTAGCTGTTCCAATGACCTTTCAGATTCTGGTACTCCCGTTTCCAGATCTTAGCTGGTTAGCGAGATCTTCACCGAAAACTGCGAAATTGCCGCAAAATGCCACTCCGTTTTTTTTCGAAAAATCTTTATAACTTTTTGTGCAAAGGCCCTGCCAAGCTAATGTTTTAACAAAAGTTAGGCATGAGTTGGCCAAACAAAATGAGCGCACTAAAGTGTGCGGTTTGGGGGGGAGGGGGGTATTTTGGCCTCTCAAAGGTGTTCGAAAAAAATTTTTTTCTGCAAAGCTTAGTGGTTATCATACTGTTATAGGCAGTTTTGTGTGCTGAGTTCGAAAATGCATTCAGTTTAGCTAGATTCGCTCCGGATCGGGAGAAATTCGCGTCCAAATTTGAGACCAACCCTATTTCTTGAGTGGCACTACTCGCTAGTATGACCATTAGACGCAGTGCAATGCAGTTTTTCTTATGTACTTTTTGCTGCTGATTTTGAAAATAACAATATTTTTGCTCTACGTTGCCTACTTCTGAAGATATGGGCATTTTTATGATTTGGGAAGAAAACAGCTCTACTTGTTATAACATGCTCGTTTGAAAGGTGACTCAATCCAGTCGCATGTAGAGTGCAGAGCCATCAAATTTATATCACCTAATGCAGTTTTTGCCGCTGATTACGGAAATGACATCTGTTTTTCAATCTGACCACTCCTGAGCGACTTATGTAGTTTTTATGCCCTGGTACTCAGACAATAAGTTATCTGTCAAATCGTGGCAAAACGTGGTATCTATCTGGTGCAGTTTTTTTCCGCTGATTCAGAATATCATCATATTTTTGCGCTACGACCACTTGGTCGCAAGTTATGGACCTCTGAAGTTTCGTTAAGAAACATGCCGTGACAAGCCATAATCAAGAAATAAATGTTCACCGTTCATGCATTTCTGAAGGGAACCTTTTGTCAGTCAATAGTGTACCCGACCTATTTTGACCCGCTGAGTTCAAAAATGGCCTTTGTTTTAATCTATAATTGCTCCTTTTGGAGATATATGAATATTAATGCAAATTTGGTTTGATCAGTAATATCTCAAAATTGGACAGCAGTAGAGAAAAACAAAGGTCATTTTTGAACTCAGCGGGTCAAAATAGGTCGGGTACACTATTGACTGACAAAAGGTTCCCTTCAGAAATGCATGAACGGTGAACATTTATTTCTTGATTACGGCTTGTCATGGCATGTTTCTTAACGAAACTTCAGAGGTCCATAACTTGCGACCAAGTGGTCGTAGCGGAAAAATATGATGATATTCTGAATCAGCGGAAAAAACTACACCAGATAGATACCACGTTATGCCAAGATTTGACAGATAACTTATTGTCTGAGTACCAGGGCATAAAAACTACATAAGTCGCTCAGGAGTGGTCAGATTGAAAAACAGATGTCATTTTCGTAATCAGCGGCAAAAACTGCATTAGGTGATATAAATTTGATGGCTCTGCACTCTACATGCGACTGAATTGAGTCACCTTTCAAACGAGCATGTTATAACAAGTAGAGCTGTTTTCTTCCCAAATCATAAAAATGCCCATATCTTCAAAAGTGGGCAATGTAGAGCAAAAATATTGTTATTTTCAAAATCAGCAGCAAAAAGTACATAAGAAAAACTGCATTGCACTGCGTCTAATGGTCATACTAGCGAGTAGTGCCACTCAAGAAATAGGGTTGGTCTCAAATTTGGACGCGAATTTCTCCCGATCCGGAGCGAATCTAGCTAAACTGAATGCATTTTCGAACTCAGCACACAAAACTGCCTATAACAGTATGATAACCACTAAGCTTTGCAGAAAAAAATTTTTTTCGAACACCTTTGAGAGGCCAAAATACCCCCCCTCCCCCCCCAAACCGCACACTTTAGTGCGCTCATTTTGTTTGGCCAACTCATGCCTAACTTTTGTTAAAACATTAGCTTGGCAGGGCCTTTGCACAAAAAGTTATAAAAATTTTTCGAAAAAAGACGGAGTGGCATTTTGCGGCAATTTCGCAGTTTTCGGTGAAGATCTCGCTAACCAGCTACGATCTGGAAACGGGAGTACCAGAATCTGAAAGGTCATTGGAACAGCTACAAAACGATATGCGAGTCGGGATCCTAGCTTAAGAAACGAATGAATGGTGATCGCTTGAATAGAGGGAGTCAGAGCTATTAAAATGAGCCAGAAAATTGCTGCCGACCCAACTTTGAGGGGGTGTAGCTCCGGTTCCAGGGGGTTGCTGGTGGCCGGGCATGCACCGTTGGTCTTCGGCTGTGCTCTATTTTAAGAGATATAAATATCAGCCGGATCCGTGAGATGACCCCTGCTTGCCCCGTCTCTTCGTCACCAAAGCTGACTTTCTCGCAAAATGCATGTTAAATGAGAGGATTTTGTGAAAATGTCATCAGAGTGTTTTTGGCTTTCGTCAAGGAATGCCTGGGGATTTTGGAATGTCAGATCGGCGCGAACCCTGGTGTCTGTCTTTAGGCCAAAGTACACTACATGCACTACACTGTAGTGCCGGCGTGCATGCCGTTGCCCAACCAAGCCTCTTCAGACTACAATACCTCCTAATTTCTGTTAATACTATACTCACAACGCTTTCAAACGCGTTTTTCAAGCTAATTGTTCTCGCACTGATTGGGCCGTGGCTCAACCAGAGATCTAAAAATTTAATAATTCCTTTTGCAAAATCCTGAGTAAGTCAATGATTAAAGGGGGAAGACAAATAGGGACATACTGTATGGGTAAAAAGGGGTTACGAGAAGCCTACTCTAAGTGGCAAAGATAAACCACCCGAGATAGATGTACAAACTTAACTTTTTGCGCTAGTCAACACCAGAAATAGGTAAAATCGAGGACTGCGAAATGTGTTGAACATGACAATATATGGGTACCGAATAATGGTCATCAAACAGACAACATACTCGCAAACCAAAACTATTACAAGACAGAAACAATTCTATTGTTTTGCAAGTCAATAAAGAATTGATCGGAAAAACAGTGCCTAAAAAAGGACGAAAAATTGCTGTCCACAACATAGTTACAAAGAGAATTCCAGATGCGAATAGATTGGTACAAAAACGTGCTGGTGGCAGCAGTAGGAATATGAAGTTGCACATTGTTCGTTTGGTGGGCAGACCGTAGCCGCGCGCTCCGCCGATCTCCAACTGTGGCTCTGGTGAGGATGTGCTCAGGCAGATACCGTAAACCATTGAAATACTTATACAAGTGTATGGCACGTTTGATAGCAACAGTGCGACAGATTGGATACCAGACACAAAGTACAAAGCGATTCCGCACCCTGGTCATATTTTGAGAGTGGGGTTTAGCATTTTGTGCAGTTTCATAACGAAAAAATCCTAAAATGACTGGCACTAATCTGATTTTACGCGCCTTTTGAGCCTAAATTGGTACTTTGAGCGATTTTTCGGCTAAAATCCGAATTTTAACTTTTTATGGGAAAATATCTGATACCTAATACCTGATACCTGTATTTTCGTCAATACCTACCTATACCTGATACCTGATTGGGTATTTTTGAAATACCTGTACCTCATACCTGATATTAGGTACTTTTCCAATACCGGCCCACAATACCAGCCCGTAAGTCCGCAAATCGGATCGGTGGGTATTTATTGGGTAGGTATTCCCAAAAATACCCATTTTTGGTATGGTTTCGGTATACCCAATCAACAGTACTTCAATAGCCGTGTTCTGCTTGCTCTTCTAGTATGCCAAGACCTGAGTCCAATTTTTCACCGTCCATAACAGTAAAAATCCGCCAGAATTCCAGGTGCTTTGAATTTGTTCAGAAAACTCATGAATTTACCAGGCGGCCCTTTTCGACAACCGCCGCCATTGGTACAGCGCAGACCCCAAAGCTTTTGCTCCAGTGCATGTTCACGTTTGGCGGTCTTTTAGTGAACTGACTGCATGCATGCAACAAAAAGTTAAACGTACTAGTTTATTGCCCAGAAAAGTAAAATGCTGCTTCGGAATTCTGAACAAGGCCTGCTTATCTGCTTACAATATGATTTTTAACCAAGACCTGGCAGGGGCCAATGAGCAAAACAAAGTTTACTGTGGATCAGTTATACCAGAAGGTACCTTAACCTGATTATCATGTAGATTTGTGATGTCTGCCAAATACAGTCAGGCACTTGATGCCCTATCCATACGGTATTACCACCATACACATACAGTATAGATCAAAAAGTGTCCACCCCACCCCATGAACTATTTTCAAACGGTTTGTTCTCAGTCTGTTCTTTATCAATTGGACTCAAACTTTCAACAGAAATTAACCCTTTGCAACCTTCCTGCTCCTACAAGAGTAGTTTGCAGAAAGTTGTAGACAAGGTCGAGCTCCAGCCTGGGGTAAATCCTAATCTGCGCTACGTTTACTCTGAACACTAATTTGCGCAACGTAAAAAATGAGCTTTTTCCCTGATTGCGATGAAAATGAGATGATTCTTGCAGGGTTCAAATCTAGAGCTCTGGCGACTCTAATGATGCTTTTATGACGCTTCTAGGTCAAACCGTTCTGGAGATATGGCCGGTCAAAATGTTTACCAAAATTTTTTTCTTACCGATAGATTTGCCAACTACGCCATATGGCGTTGGTATATTGCAAAGGGATTAACAAAAGCACAACTAAACTCTATCCTTTTTATAGAATATCTGCTTGTTTGAATACAGTTAGTGCCTGCTCAAATAGCAGAGCCCTGCCAGACTTACAGTGCAGGCTAAGCAGGCCTTTTGGAATCGAGGAAAAATGGTACAAAGTTATGATAGAAGGTAAGATTGTTGTAGCTAAAGTCCACATATGTCTCGTAATTGTACCAAAAGCTGAGTAGTTCTGAGTCAAGCAACTTTGGAAGTGGAGGAGTATTATGGAGAAAGACAGTAGCAATTTCTTCTAGTGAAAGTTTTATCCAGACATGGTTGAACTGTTCAGAGCCGCTTGCTGCAACTCTAACATGCGTTGCACTTTCTTTTTTAGCATATCGAACAACTGTGCCGCTCACGGTGTAGATAGTATAGCAAGCTAACGAAATAAGGACTGTATACCAGAATGCTGCTTCTTTCTTACTTCGGGCATTATGTATAAAATGAAAACCTGCGATGGGAGTTGTAGAAAACAATAGATTTCTCTGCCACATCCCTTATCAAGACTTATCAGGACAACAAATATTAATCTTTGTTCTATTACATATGCAGGGAGTCATAGGGCCAAGAGGAAAGTACATACGAAAAAGAGCTAGTCATTGCGTTGATGGTAAAAACAATACTTTCTTTTCCTTCTTTAGGAGTAAAGAATAAAAGAATAAAATCGAGACCAATGTTTAAATTCGCGGGCCCAGTAATTTTCATAGACACCAGGGCCCAATATCGGATGTATTTTAAGAAGTACCAACGGAAAGAAACTGAAATAGCATTTAGCAATCAAGTGGTGCCCGTATATTATTTTCTCGATAAGTACTGTATAGGAAGCCACTATTAAATTATGATCGAATGTTTCTGTTGGTAGGACAACCAAAACATATTTGTGGTGGCCAGAACGACTGAGACCGAGTTCTTAATTAGTCTTTTTTTGCCGATTTTTAGCCAAAATTGGCAAAAACGGCAGGTCCAGTATACAGTCTACTTGCTCAAACCACAGGCCAATGCCAGATCGAACGCCCTTACTTTTGTAGTATTTCAGTCTGATCAGCAAAACAGTTGAGCACCATTCACCAAACTGGAAGGCTTTAGAAATTATGTCATTTACACTAAAATACAAAGGTTCAAAGCTTGAATTCAATATCATTGTAAGACAGTCAGGGAAATAACAACATATATGGTACCAGTACACATATATGGAAACGGTACCATATATGGTACCGGTACACCTTAAAGTGGTACCATATATGGTACCACTTCCTTATATGGTATTGGTACCATATACAATGTATGGTAGCGGTACCATATATGTAGTGTTGTTACAATACCAAAATTTCCGTTTGACTATGACTATGACTACCACCCGTTTGAGTGCAATACCAAGGTAGTCAAATTTGACTATATTGTAGTCAAACCGTTTGACTACCATGGCCACCGGTTTGACTACTTTGACTACTTTTTGAGTCATGGCCAAATTGACGCGGATTTATAAGCTTCAGTCAATAAGTTTCAGTCAAAAATGGCTTTGACTGAGTGCACAAAGTGTTTACTTTGAAATAATGGGGGTTGGGGGGTCTGGTGCCGGCAGGGGGAAGTTTGGCTAAAAATCGCCAAAAATCGCTTATTTGGGCTGAGATTCAGCTAAAAATCCTGTTTTGCAGGCGATTTTACCATTTTTTGTGTCTGAAATCGTAAAAAATCGCTAAAATTTGCTCAAAAAATTATCTGCCAGAAAATCGGAGGGGGCTCGGGAAAATCGTCTCGGGAGGGGGTCCCCATCTGAGGGGTCTGGCCTAACTCGGGTGGGGGCAGACCCCCTGTTACATGTATGCTGACAGACACCTGTTATCAGTTCACAGTTTTAGAGAAAAGGGTTGTTTGTCTTCTAAAGAGCTAAAAATGAAACGAATCTATAAAATATTTAGTTGCGAACCGTAAAAAATGTGGAAAATATGCTTGAAAAGCCGCTGCTTATAAGAAAATGTAGTCGTAGTCAAACGGTTTGACTACCTTGCCTTCGTTTGACTATGTATTTATGGTAACCAAGGTAGTCAAACTTTGACTTTGACTACCTGTCTGTTTGACTGCGATATCACAAAAAGTATTAACTGTGACTTTGACTTTGACTATAGTCATAACAACAGTACATATATGGCACCCCTTCGATCAAGGCCTTAGGTGGTACCATATACGGTACCAGGCACAATATATGGTACCCCTTCGATCAAATCATAAGGGGTACCATATATGGTACCCTTTGGATCGAGGCCTCAGGTGGTACCATATATGGTACCGTTTCCATATATGGTACCCT
Organism: Sabatieria punctata; assembly: GCA_030248155.1. NCBI lineage: Eukaryota > Metazoa > Nematoda > Chromadorea > Araeolaimida > Comesomatidae > Sabatieria > Sabatieria punctata. Next base: position 13,891 of record JASANB010007555.1, on the reverse strand, counting down.
TTGGATCGAGGCCTCAGGTGGTGCCAGAGAGAAGAGAGAAACACTTATTCCACAAGTACAGTAGTAATTCACAAGTAGTAATGCACACAGACTTGGTAACTTAAGGTCGGTTTATAGTTTGTCTAGTAGACATGTCCTCGCTAAACCTAGACAAAATAGGCAAAGTAGACATTTTTCTGTTGGATGATTGTTCTGTTGTGTTAGCAAATTTCTAAACTAAAATAATTTAAATTACACTTATAATTTACTTAAGGCAAAAATTGACTTTAATGTAATTAAAATTATAATTTACTGAACAAATAATTGACTTGTATTAGTAAATTTGTAACAAATATAATTAAAAATTATAATTATAATTTACTTAGCAACAATACGCCGCATTGGTTCATTTGTGCGCAGTGCATGCAGATCTAGACAGAAACGCACCTTTCCCACCCTAACTCACTTGAATATTAATGAGCACCGGGCTCCTATGGTTAAATATGTACGAAATGAGGTTCAGCATGAAACTACTGCACTCTACAACAAGAGACAAACTTGCAGGTAATTTAACGCAAAACTAATGCGGTCTAGGGTGGGTGGATGGATTTAGGCCGTTAGGCCACACTGCGGCCCCATCACGCACACCCACATCCTGTCTTTCCTTTTCTGCCTTCGCACTAGCCGGCACACATGCTCAGTGTCGGTCTGGGCGGGTCTCAGTGCTAGCTGTCTCCGTTCCCATATGTCCCAACACATGCAAGTAAGTAAGTTTATTCCCAGACATACACACGTACAGTAGCATAGAAGTACAAAGTGACGATAAGAGCGATATGAGTCAAGGAAAAGGCATTGAGTTAGCCATGTAATAGCTATTTTATAACCCAAGCCTATCTATTAGTAAAACACGAAAGATCTAAGCGACTGACTGCCTCTTTAAAGATTTTAACGGATTTTAATGTGTGGGTTGCTATTGTAGCTTTAGCTTTTATATTGACAGCAGACAACGGTCATGATTTATGACGGGGCCACAAACCAAAACCGGTTGTCAGCTGTCACAGGCAAAAGGCTAAAAAATACCCCCCCCCCACCCCCCAAAACCCCACCCCAAAACACCCCACAAAAAACCCAAAAAAAACACCACCACCACCACCGCAAAAAAAAACACCCCCACCCCCCCCCCCCTTATTTTGCATGGGTCTTCTTTTTTTCCCCCCCCTCTTTCGAAAAAACCCGCCCCCAAAAAAACACCCCCAAAAAAAAAAAAAAAAAGGGAAAACAGTTTTTTTCCCCCCCCCCCCCCCCACACCCCCACCCCCCCCCCCCCCCCCCCCCGGCCCAAACCCCAACCCAAACCGCCCCATTGGCCCCCAGCCCGGAACCCCGGTAATCCGGCGTTTGGAATTGTACTACCGATGCTACAACCAAATGCGATTCCTGCCTGTTGGCTGGTTGTCTCCACCTGTAGGTCGGGTTGTTAGTATACTGTTATGTTATTATGTTTAGCGTGAAGTAAATTAACTACTGTGTGTACTGACGGCTACTGTGTACAACGTGGTATGTAAATTACGTACTTTACTATTGACACAGGTCATCTGGATTGTTAAGTTAACAACGGACCAATTTAGATTACGCTCCCTCTTGCTCTTGTTTTTCCGTCTGTAACTGTTCTCTAAATAAAACTCTGTTCTGTTGCCGCCTCTTCTAAATGCGCACCTGCTAAGAGGTTATGGGCACCATCCCTCCAGAGCTATTTTTATGTTAGGTGTTCCCTAAAACTGTCCTGTTTGTTTAGTCTGCCATGGCTAACAATTCCTCGAACACTCAGCCGAAGGAAATGGCAGTTCTGCGGCTCAACAATTGGAGCACCTGGAAGCAGCTTGCCAAAAACTTCCTGCTGTGCCAGGAGTCCTGGCGCATTGTGATCGGCGAAGAAAGGGAACCGGAAGAAGAACCAGCTCAAGGAGGCGCTCAACAAGCTGACGCCGAAGAGGGAGGACGACAGAGACCACAGCGCGCCGCCGCCGCCGCCCACAACGATCAGATTCGCAGCTTCCAACGACGCAAGCACATGGCGATGTACTCCCTGCTCAGTGCTCTCTCGCCAGAAGTGCACCGCCTCATCAACATCGTTGACGACACCGACCCCACCGCCCTGTGGACACTCCTGACTGAACAGTTCGACCGTAAGTCTCAGATCAACATTGTACATCTTATGGGTCAACTGACTGAACTTAACTATGACGGCAAACGAAAGCCCAGCGAGTGGCTTTCTGATCGACAGAAAATCTGTGATCAGCTAAGGGCTATCGGTCAGGAGGTGCCACTTTGGATCCAAGTGTCACAAGCGATTAGCCTTTTGCCGCAAAGTTGGAGTGCAGTCCGTTCAATTGTGTCACACGCTAGTACGTCTGCGCCCGACGATCGGCCATACACGGTGTCTATGCTCGCTCAAGCCTTAGATGACGAATGGCGCATGCGAAGTAAGAATACCGAGCCAACAGCGTTGCTAGCGAGCAGTAGAGGCGCAGGTCAGTGGCGCGGTAGAGGAAAACGTGGCGGTCGAAGTCGAGGAGGCGCAAGTTCTAAGCGCGGCGGTGCTGCAAGCAACACCAGCTGGAACGGAAGCAGCACAGAAGCAAGCGGTGGTGCGGCAGGCGGTTATTTCAAGGGCACGTGCTACAACTGTGGGGGCTCGTTTCATCGCAAAAGCCAGTGCCCGAGTCCCCCCAAAGCGAAGGCCCATACTGCTAGTGCGGACGTCAACGCACAGAGTTCGATGGAGGAGGTAATAGAGCACCTTAAGGGTGGACCGGCTCTTAAGCTGTACATGGCTGGCTCGACTCACTCTCGCACGCAGATTGTGATAGACAGCGGCGCTTCAAATCACATGTCCAGTTTTGGCGACCGTATGCTCAACTACAAACGTCTACGTGAGCCGCTGCCTATTCTGATTGCTGATGACGACACCATCGACGCGGTCGGCATCGGTCAGCTGCCATTACAAGCGCTTAACGGTCGTCAACGCTCTACGTTTGCCTTAGCTAACTGCCTACACGTTCCAAAGTTGAAAGGAACTCTTCTCTCTGTGCGTGCGATCTCAAACCGTGGCTTAATAACTCTGTTTCGAGGCAAACAAGTTCGCATCTTCGACTCTGACTGGCAGCAAGTCATTGAGGGACGGCAGGAAGGCGGTTCCTACATAATGCACGGGTCTTTGCTGGGCAGCGCATCGGTGGCGGTCGAGGCACCTGAAAAGATGATGTGTGGCATTGCAACTATCGCATCGGGGCAGCAAATCGGTGAACGAGTGAGTTGTGCACGTAACCCTGGTGAGGTGTGCACCCAAACCGGTACCCCCGACTTTTCTGTTGTATGTACAGATGCTGCCGACAGTATTTCAGTGTGCTCGCCAGATTCGCAGATGTCACATGATGTTGGTCATAGAGGCACCTCTGAGCAGGAAGAGGGACAGCCTGAAAGCAAACGCAGAGGTTGTGCACAAGCTTGTGGTGAGCTGCTGTGCACCGGAAAGGGTAGTCAACAGACATACAGTGTACGTACAGATGTTGCCGCACAATTTTCAGACTTACCTGTTAGTTTGTTATCAAGTGCCGGTGATACCAGTTCGGCCGGTCATCAGAGCGTGACTTCTGAAACGCACTCAGTGACGTCTGGAAACCTCACACGCATGGATTGTGCACTAGCTCGTAATAAGCCGTTGTGCACCCCAAGTGGTATTTCCGGTCAGTCTAACGTTAGCGCAGATGCTGCCGTGAAAGTTTCAGACAGTACACCTGATGCTCGTGTGATGGCGCGGTGCTCTAAATCCAGTCAGCTGGTCGTTGGTCCTACAACGGAGCGAATTAGTTGTGCACGAGACCCTGGTGAGGTCTGCACCCAAACTGGTACACCTACGTATCACTACGTACCTGTTGGTCTTGTTTCTGCCGGCGCAGTTATTTCAGCAGACACGTTGCATCGACGGTTTGGACACCTCGGCAAGGCTGATGTTGAACGTCTAGTGCGGTCCAATATCGTGGAAGGTCTGCAACAAGTGCGCTTAGACAAGTTCACGTTTTGCGAAGCGTGCGCTGAGGGCAAAGCCAAACGACACCCGTTTCCAAAGGAGTCAAAGAGACGTGCCACAGAACCACTACGACTAGTACACACGGACATCGCCGGACCATTTACGCCTCAGTCAATAGGTCATAAACGGTACTTTCTGTCCATAATTGATGATTGTACTAGGATGTCGTATGTTGCATTTCTGGCACGCAAATCTGACGCTTTTACAGAGTTCAAGCGTATTATCACTCAGCTTGAGTGCGAAACCGGTCGAAAGTTATGCGCAGTGCGATCTGATCGTGGTGGCGAATTTATGAGCACGCAATTTCAAAACTGGCTAGAGGCCAAAGGAGTCAAACGCGAACTTACGGTACCAGACTCTCCACAACAGAATGGAGTGGCCGAACGATTTAACGGCATCATTCTTGACAAGGTTCGCTCTATGCTAGCTGGCTCAAATCTACCTCCGACTTTTTGGGCAGAAGCGGTCTCCTGTGCGTGCTATTTGCGCAATCGTTCTCCTACAGTCGCACTGCAGAGTCGGACGCCATATGAGAAGTGGTACGGTAGAATTCCAGACGTTTCTCACCTCCGTACTTTTGGCTGTTTGGCATTCTCCAAGGTGGCTTCTCCATCTTCGAAGTTGGCTCCACGGGCTGAGCGTGTCTATCTTCTTGGCTATTCCACTGAGTCCAAGGGCTATAGAGTTTGGAATCCTGCTTCTCTGTCAGCCCAAATTCGTCGCAATCTAGAATTTGACGAAACTCAGTTCTACTCTACTCAGACGTCACCACGACAGGAGGAGCAAGAGTGGGTAGTCGTGCCGAATTTTCCTCAGTCGGAAGTTGAACCTAGACCGGCAGAGCCAGACTTACCTCAGCCAGTACCAGCCGTACATGTGCAACAGCCTGTCAATCAGCAAAACGTACCAGCTGTGCAGCCAGTACAGCCAGTACAGCCGATTCCAGAACAGGAGGAGCAAGCTCAGAACAGAGAAGCAGCAGAAGCACCTGAAGAGGATCTACAGAATTTCGTGGACGCACCAGAAGAGCCTGAGGTGCAACCAGAACCACTTAGAAGGCCAGTACGGCAGGCAACAGAGCCACCTCTGCCACTCAGACGTTCTGCTAGAAACAACAAGGGTGTACCCCCTACATGGCTCGGAGACTACGTTGCTAAACCTGCAGAGGCGCAAGAGATTCCAGAACCGGCTAACTGGAAAGAAGTTTTGGCCTCAGATCACTCTAAGCAGTGGGTGAAAGCTGCCAAAAAGGAAATTCAGTCGCTAAACGATTTTGGCGTCTGGAAACTCGTCCCAAGACCCCAAAATGGGAAGGTCATTGGATGCCGCTGGGTATTCAAGACTAAGCTTGACGAACACGGCAGGCTAAGCAGGTACAAAGCAAGACTGGTGGCCAAGGGGTACAACCAAAAATTTGGTGTGGACTACTACGACGTTTTCGCACCAGTTGTCCGCTGGGAAAGTGTTAGAAGTCTGTTCGCAGTGGCAGTGCAAAAAGGGATGCAGGTACACCAACTAGACGTAGAGACGGCATTCCTAAACGGACACCTGAAAGAGACTGTCTTTATGGAACAGCCAGAGGGCTTCACAAGCAAACAACATCCTGATCACGTCTGTCTACTACAACGCAGCTTGTATGGGCTGAAGCAAAGCCCTAAGTGTTGGAATGACGAGTTCCACAGCATGCTCACGCAACTCCAATTCGAGCAGTCAAGAGCAGACAGATGTCTGTACAAAGGAAAGGTGAATGGGCAAACCGTACTCTTAGCAGTGTACGTAGACGACATTGTGCTCGCAGCTCAAAGTGAGAAGACCCTAGCGCATGCGAAGCAGCTAATCGCAAAGTACTTCACAGTCAAAGACATGGGTCGAATTCACCACTTCCTTGGCGTGCAGATACATCAGGAGGAGGGTGTAATCAAAATGAAGCAAGAAAACTATGCTAAACGCGTGCTCGAACGGTTTGGCATGGCTGACGCTAACGGCTCAAAAACACCCATGGCGGCAGGTGCAGGGGCAGAGATGGTACCAAGGGACCCAAGTGACACCTCAACTGTGAACCAGTCTACTTACCAGTCGTTGGTCGGTTCCTTGATGTACTTAGCGGTGGCGACCAGGCCAGACTTGGCATACACAGTCCACCGTTTGGCCCAGTTTTCCTCAGCGCCTTCGGAAGTCCATTTTGGCGCCGCCAAACGCGCTCTTCGGTACCTGAAAGAAACAACGAGTGTGGGCATAATGTTTTCAGCCAAAGGCAACACTCAACTTACGGGCTACTGTGATTCGGATTGGGGTGGCGACCTTGAAACGCGGAGATCAACTACAGGCTTCGTTCTTTTGCTTAGTGGAGGTCCGGTTTCTTGGTGCAGCCGACGCCAGACACTGGTTGCTAAGAGCACTACAGAGTCCGAATTCATAGCACTGTCGGAAGTGACCGGAGAAGTGAAGTGGCTTAGGACGTTACTGGCAGACCTTGGGTATCCACAGAAAACCCCAACAATAGTGAACGAAGACAATCGGTCTGCAGCAGCCCTGGCCCTAAACCCTACGGCACACCACCAGCGCACCAAACACCTTGACATCAAACTGCGGTTTGTACACGACTACATTGATGCGGGCCTGGTGGAGATCAACACAATTGCGACTACTGAACAGTTGGCCGACGGGCTGACTAAACCCCTTCCCTTCCCTCCGTTTTCCGCTTTCAAACAGGGACTGGGTCTGGGGCCTTTAGCATACTAACCGAGCGCACGATGACGGCAAGCTAACCCACCACTTTTTGCCGCTAAGGTGCGAGTAGGCGATAGCTCTTTTTTTCCTTGTGAGTCGCCGGTAGCAGAATTGTCTAAGGATCCAGCAGTGTATTTTTCGTAGTTATTTTAAGATTGCATAATGATTTACGGGAGCTAAAATGTTTTTTAGGCATTCTTTCCTTTTTGTCTCGCGCAGGCAGCTAATTATTTCCCTCCGCGCTAAAAGGAGGAGTGTTAGTATACTGTTATGTTATTATGTTTAGCGTGAAGTAAATTAACTACTGTGTGTACTGACGGCTACTGTGTACAACGTGGTATGTAAATTACGTACTTTACTATTGACACAGGTCATCTGGATTGTTAAGTTAACAACGGACCAATTTAGATTACGCTCCCTCTTGCTCTTGTTTTTCCGTCTGTAACTGTTCTCTAAATAAAACTCTGTTCTGTTGCCGCCTCTTCTAAATGCGCACCTGCTAAGATCCCCCTTTTTTCCATTTAGAATCCCACCCTTTATTTACCTTTTTATTTTAAATATTTAATCACATCACATTTTGTTTGCCAAAATTCTTCTCCGGTTGTGCTATTGTAAGGCCAAGTAATTGTATGTAATTGTAATTGTATGTAATGTTCTTCGACCGCCTGTTTTACGGAGGCTTATATTTTCCTGCTCGTGTGCTGGTGTTTGCTGGTGTAGAGCTAGTGTTGTTATGACTACTAGTCAAAGTCAAAGTCATAGTTAATACTTTTGTGATATCGCAGTCAAACAGACAGGTAGTCAAAGTCAAAGTTTGACTACCTTCCTTACCATAAATACGTATTCAAACGAAGGCCAGGTAGTCAAACCGTTTGACTATGACTACGTTTTCTTATAAGCAGCTGGCTTTTCAAACTTATTTTAACCCTTTTTCCTGTTTACAACAAAAATGTATTAAAACTTGAAACATTTTAAGTACTATAGAACACCAAACACAGTTTTCTCTAAAATTTTGAAACAATGAAGGGTCAGTTAGTGAATCTCTGCTGGATGCAAGTTCTACAGTTCCACCAAATCTGGATTAAAATTATGTCATACAGTAGAATACACTTTTTAGTTAGAGAAAAGTCAAGAATTTTCTTGGCTTCACACGCAAACGGCGTTTTATTCTATGTACTTTACGGCGCTGTTTGCAAAGCATGTTGTTTTTGTTCTACAATTAAAATTTTGTGGAGAAAAGAACGACTTTGTGATACTTTTTAGCGGTTAACTACTGTTTATTTCAGGATAAACGATTTTGTTGATTTAGTCACAAGGTTTGATGGCTGACGTTTGGTAAATAAACATGATAAATCGCTGAAAATGTCAATTTGGCTTTGTTTCTAAAACGTAGTCAAAGTAGTCAAACCAGTGCTCATCATAGTCAAATGGTTTGACTACGATATAGTCAAATTTGACTACTTGGGTATTGTTCTCAAACCAGCGGTAGTCATAGTCATAGTCAAACGGAAATTTTGGGATTGTAACAACACTATGTAGAGCTAAATGGGAGTAAAGTCAGTCAGTCAGTCCTTGTGGCTTAGGGGGCGTGCAAAAATTACGTAATGGTATTTTTGCCCATTTTCGGACCCCCCCTCCCCCCCGGATAATCCCCCGTAATAATTTTCTGACCCCCTCCCCTAATTACGTAATAATTTGGCTACCCCCCCCCCGAAATTTCAATTTTTTGAAGCGATAGAGCCCAAATTTTTTAGTTCAATTCCATGTAAAATGACGTTTTTAATAAAATAACATCTGTATACAGTAACAATTGATAATTTTCTTCGTTTTCTTTATTAATGAGCTACAACTACATACATGTACGCATAGTCTTAGTTTTACATACAAGCCATCATTGGGTGGCTTTTTGTTAAAGTTGAAACCAAAGTGTTTTATCATTGATTTTAGGGCTGCGCTGCCATATCACTTGACTGATGATCGATGGTCATAAAACAGAGTTCGTGCGGGACCCGAAAAGTCAGGGAGTCATGCAAAGTCAGGGAATTTTAAAACTTTCAGGGAAAATTCAGGGAATTTGGTGTCCGGTCAGGGAAAAAATTGATAGCAATAGAATCATCTCTCGCCACCCTTTTGAAAATGGGACTTTTGACTTTCCACAGCTACTACAACTGTAAATTTTACCCTCAGAATACCGTTTAAATGCGTTTTTCAGAGCAAATTTTTAAAAACTTCTCACCCTTGTTAGAATGTTCTCACTCTTATTGGACAGGGAAATTTGACTTTGGTCAGGAAATTTTGCTCTGAAAAAGCCGCATGAACCTTGTAAAAGATCGAGTCGATAAGTGGTATACCCTTATAAACTCTTATCACACAGATGTCAAAAGTCACTGTTGCCATTTAGCTACTGTTGCTATGGGTATTCGAATCTGAATTGGGTATGGGTATGGGTAGGTATTTTTTAAAATACCCATACCCGGGTATGGGTATGGGTAGGTATTTTCAAAATACCCGGGTATCGGGTATAAATCGGGTATTTTTCATTAAAATCGCGAAATTCCTTAAAATGCCAAATTCCAATTGGTTTTGCAAAAATACATTTTAAACCGCTTTTTTGGACAACTGTTATGTGCTCAGGGTACAGTAGGTAGCTGATGTAGTAGTAACTGTTACAGTTTTACTTCACAGTTACTAGGACACTTGGGAATTTTCGAATACTTTTGTTGATTAACATTGGCAAAAGAATCTAATCAGCTTTCTGGAATCTGGAGCATAGTTTCTAATAGTTCTTCCTGATTCTGGGTCACCAACCATAGTTGTATAAAAATTTCAGCTTGCTGTAAATACATCCCAGCATTAAGACCAAGTGCATAGAAACGTTGTAACCTTCTAATCAAAGTCCAACTAAATTTATTAGCCTCCTCAAAGGGAGCACCAAAATGGAAGTCCGATTTCAATTAGAAGTAAACGAGAGGCAAGAAACTTAATGTATGCACCCAAAGGTCTTTCTACGTAATGTACGCACATTTGTAAAAATTCAGCTTCAGTCGAATACCATGTTTAATGCATGTCATGCATACATGTAACAGGTCATGCGCCAAAGGGGGAGGGAGGGTTGGGGGGTCTGGCGCCGGCCGGGGGGGGCTGAGCCCAAAATTTGAGAGTGGGTTTGGCACTAAAAACGCTCAAAATAAAAAAAAATCGCATTTTTTTGGTAAACATCGTCAAAAATTGCTAATTTGGGCAAAAGCTAAAAAATACAGCTAAAAGTGTTGTTTTACAAGCGATTTCTGCAATTTTTGTGTCTGAAATTGCAAAAAAATCGCAAAAATTTGCTGAAAAAATTACTTGTCAGCAAAATCGCGGGGGGGGCGGTCGGAAAAACCGTCTCGGTGGGGGCTCCCATCCGGGACGAGTTTGGTCTAAGTCGGGTGGGGACAGGGCAGACCCCCTGTTACATGTATGATGTCATGTATACAGTATGTACTGCGAATTTTGCACTGAGGGATTGAGCTGCATTGCATAACAACCCAAAGCATTCCTATCTAAGCCTGCAAACGTTTTTCAGCAAGATGTTCTCATGGTGTTTTATGCATAAAATTAAAAAACGCCGAAATGCTTAATTATACAATTCTTGAAGCAAATTAGATGGATTACTTACCTTTCCGAAACAGTAAAGTGACTGCATGATGCAAGGCAAAAACGATATTTAACACTTCCTTAAGAGAATTTTTACAGAAACTGAGGTGTGTTTGCGCGATTTTTTCTGAAAAATACCCATTCAAATACCCGGTATTTTTCAAAAAATCGGGTATACCCGGTATGGGTATTTCAAAAAGTACCCGGGTATGGGTATGCCCAATTTCAGGTAGTTTTGCTCAAAAATACCCAGTTTCGGGTATGGGTATGGGTATACCCGATCAACAGTAACGAAAAGGTGCAAAAACCAAATCAACTGTGGCATTTTGGCTCATGTTTTTATAATTCTCGATTGCACTTTGAGCTACAGGGGTGCCCTGTCAGTATGTTATACCTAATGACAATAGCAATCATTTTTCCATGGACCACTCTGACTCTTATTATTCCGTTCACAAAACCACCATGAGTTGGAATTTTCGCGACAAATGGCACAATAAATAGTGAAGAATGTGATTGTTTTGTGTGACTGTTATACTAAACAATCACATTCTTCACTATTTATTCTCGTGTGGTGCGTGTGCGTGTGCGTGTGCGTGTGCGTGTGCGTGTGCGTGTGCGTGTGCGTGTGCGTGTGCGTGTGCGTGTGCGTGTGCGTGTGCGTGTGCGAGTGCGGGTGCGTGTGAGCGCGCGCGCGCGCGCGCGTGCGTGCGTGCGTGCGTGCGTGCGTGCGTGCGTGCGTGCGTGCGTGCGTGCGTGCGTGCGTGCGTGCGTGCGTGCGTGCGTGCGTGCGTGCGTGCGTGCGTGCGTGCGTGCGTGCGTGCATCTGCGTCTGCGTCTGCGTCTGCGTTCACTAGTCGATAAAAACCTGTTTCATTGGTGCCGAGACCCATCTGAACCTACCTACTGTTCTCCCACAAGTTTCTTGATTCGACATTTCCCGTCCACAAGTCTTCTGAGTTCCCAGTTCTCCATTCCTGAACACCATACCCTCTCCTGAAGTACCCAACCCTACACTACCCTCTACCACTATTCTATTGCTCCTCCTCAAAGACCAACAACCACAGAAACTCAAGCTACAACAAGAACGACTGAAGGGTCAGCTAGAGCAGCAAATTCAATCTGACCGCATTAATCTTATGCTTGTCAGCTACTTGTCTCAGTGCAGAACGACACCTGTGCAAGTGAGGGAAGAAGCCAATCTTGGTTTATGTTGGAAAGAGGAAAAGAAAGACATACACAAAGGAGGCAACAGGAAAGTTGAAGCACAGACAAATGATGAAGGGAAGGCTGAATTGAAAAAAATTCGATAAAGAACTGATTGAGAATGAATCGTTTGAGTGATGTTAAAAAATCGACAGGATTCTGTCCAAAACGCAGTAGCATAGAATATATATAAGAATTAATGATTACAGCACGTTTTAGGAGGGGTGAAGTGAGAAAATGAGAAGCAACACATGATTCTAGATTCTGTGATCATTGTGATAGCTCATTACAAATTCCAAAAAGGTTGCTATTGCAAATGGTGTTGTATTCTGAAATACTTGTCCCATACTAAGCAGAAATTCATGATCACTGAGTTTATTAATTAGTTTTACGAAGCAGAACCAACACAACCTCATTGACTGATGACCACATCCGATCTAGCATCTCTTTCATATAGGTTGCTGTTGTGGTGCCGTTTGCCTGTTGAGGCCCACTGAAGTCCACACCGAAACCCACCAAGTCCACCGCAGGTTGAATTGGCGGTGAAAACGGATTACCAGGTGGCACGGTCTGCTCACTACTGTGTTGCACTGGCTCAGACAAACGAGTTCGTCGGTCAGTGGCGGTACTGTGAATTGATTGTTCCGCCAGCTGCACTACTGCCTGACTTAGCTAATTGATTGAGTACCTACATGCCTATGTTACGAGGCAGCGTTAAAAAGTTAGAAAATTTGCATAAAAAATTTGCATATTCAAAATGTCAATATGCAAATTTTCGAAGTTTTTAATACTGCATCGTAACATAAGGATGTAGGTACTCAATGAAAAGCTCTCGCTTAGCTAAGTCTGAATATGATGGTCCCGATTGGATCGGATTCTGTAGTAAGCATATTTGATGCAAAATTTTCTAACTTTGCAACATAACAGTGCTTCCTAAGATACACAGCATAGAATTTGCAGATTACAGTATCAAATCGAGATGGGACCATTAAAGTCAGACTTGCCTAATGACAGCTTTAATTTAAGTACAATAACTCGTAGGTTAGGAAGCAGTGTTACAAAGTTAAAAAATTTGCGGGTTATCAAGGGTGGTACCAAATACCTGGAAGGAGGCGGTAATGCTAGAACAGCAGTGGTGCAGGCCAAACACACTCTATAAGCTATGAACACATGTTTATTCTATAGCGGGGGCAAGTTTTTACAAGTGGCAAGTTGTCCATGCCATGGCCAAATCAAACTCTAAATACAGTAAGCTACCTACTGTACCCTGAGCACATAACAGTTGTCCAAAAGCGGTTTAAAATGTATTTTTGCAAAAACCAATTGGAATTTGGCATTTTAAGGAATTTCGCGATTTTAATGAAAAATACCCGATTTATACCTGATACCCGGGTATTTTGAAAAATACCTACCCATACTATTCGGCATGGGTATTTTAAAATACCTACCCATACCCATACCCAATTCAGATTCGAATACCCATAGCAACAGTAGTTAAATGGCAACAGTGACTTTTGACATCTGTGTGATAAGAGTTTATAAGGGTATACCACTTATCGACTCGATCTTTTACAAGGTTCATGGGGCTTTTTCAGAGCAAAATTTCCCGACCAAAGTCAAATTTCCCTGTCCAATAAGAGTGAGAACATTCTAACAAGGGTGAGAAGTTTTTAAAAATTTGCTCTGAAAAACGCATTTAAACGGTATTCTGAGGGTAAAATTTACAGTTGTAGAAGGGGTGGAAAGTCAAAAGTCCCATTTTCAAAAGGGTATGAGACATTCTATTGTTATCAATTCTTCCCTGACCGGACACCAAATTCCCTGAATTTTCCTGAAAGTTTTAAAATTCCCTGACTTTGCATGACTCCCCGACTTTTCTGGGTCCCGCACGAACTCTGTTTTATGACTATCGATCATCAGTCAAGTGATATGGCATCGGAGGCCTAAAATGAATGATAAAACAGTATGGTTTCAACTTTAACAAAAAGCCACCCAATGATGACTTGTATGTAAAACTAAGACTATGCGTACATGTATGTAGTTGTAGCTCATTAATAAAGAAAACGAAGAAAATTATCAATTGTTACTGTATACAGATGTTATTTTATTAAAAACGTCATTTTACATGGAATTGAACTAAAAAATTTGGGCTCTATCGCTTCAAAAAATTGAAATTTCGGGGGGGGGGGGTAGCCAAATTATTACGTAATTAGAGGGGTCAGAAAATTATTACGGGGGATTATCCGGGGGAGG
>JASANB010007553.1:0-13261 GCA_030248155.1 Sabatieria punctata | reverse complement strand
GAATCGCTTTGCAGATCCGTCTCTGATGTGCGTTGATTTTCACCAGACAGAGTAAGGTTTCTTGTAAACCCCATTTGATCGAACGATCAAACTACAAATCGAACTGAGCCAAGTTCAGATAAATTCCAATTGAAAATGCTCGTTCTCGTTAGGCCACAAGTTGTCATTTTTGCGAGAATGTGCCAGTCAGCGAACAGGCTTGTCCTCCTTAGCCTGAGCTGAGGCTGAAACTAGGACAGAACCTGATCGGCTTGATTGACAGCTTGTTTACAGATAACTGTGGACGACCAAACTATTCTATATAACCACTACAACTACCCGGAGGGCCAAATAGATGGCGTGATGACTTTCTATGGAGCTCGGCAAATCCATTCCATAACAATAGACCATCTACAACTGGTATTCGTACCTTTCTAGGTTGAATGGCATAGCTTCTTTGTCTAGGATGAATATGACGTAGTACCCACCTGCTTGCGTGTGTCGGTGGTAGCTGACCAAAACAGTTGGTGGTGGGTTGGAAGATTCAGCTGAGAAATGGCCTCTGTCCCCAAGTCGAACGCCCTGGTGTGGTGGAGAACCAAACAACGTTAACGGAGATGAGTGGAAGGTCAAAGTTTTGACCACCGACACCAGATGTCTCAGCACCTACTCAGACAGACTCAACAAACAAGTCATTTGTCAGTATGGTATGTGAGAGGCATTGTTGTGGCGGCATAAATCAGTAGATGAGAACTGTTGAAGATCCACCAACCTGGTCGTATAGATTCTGTGCGTGTAGCAGAGGGGGAGAGAGGCTCAGATGAATCGGTGATAAAGTCAGTGAGCAAGACTAAAGGAGCAGTCAGTTGTTTCCAGTCCTGCAGTCTGGTGTCCTCCTGCTATGCAGTGAGTCACAGTGAGCAAAGTGCCCTGTGTCTGTTGCACCCCTAAACCGAAACATCTGATGAATTCGGACTGTGATTGACAGCTCTTTCAATACTTATCACTTGCATTTTAACTGAGCGAACGGTCTTTTCTGCTGTCTAAACCGAAAAAAAACCACATTTTCTAACAGCCAAACACAAAGGTGTCTGCTGTGTCGAATAACCAGATAATATATGATGATACTGTACTGAACTGACGATGGTTTATACTGATAACAGATACAAAACACGCAAAATGAACAAGAGGAAAAAACGGTTGGTCAAAAGCCTGAATTGAGTTGTTCACTGTTGTCGTGTACAGTACAACCTTTTTTAAGTATCCGTTTATTGCTGTTTTATGTATTAGAATAGTTGATAAAATGTATATAGAGAGAAAAATTGAAATGCGAGCATTGAATATATATTGAACATGTTTTGTTAGAGAATCATCGCCTTACCTAAGAATTCGTACAATAGTTGTGAAAAATTGTATTAATTACAATTACGTTAGAAGTAGTTTGGATATTTTAAATTGTTCAAAGTGGCTGGATAAAGTTCGTTTGTTTTGCGGTTTCTATAACTACAGTCTATGCATACGTACATGCACCTCTGACGGCTTTTGCCCGTTTGGCAGATAATGTCAATAATAACCAAAAATGGCGTATGCATAGTTGAAAATAGATGTTCTTTCCATTTTGACCGGGTAAGTAAGATTTTGCAATCGGTTCAGCTGCTGAGCTAATTTATTGCAATTTCTGCCAAATGTAGTAATCCTTATAGAACAGAGTAATTGCTCTGCTACAAAGAGAAATTCAGCCATGCTGCTGTGTGCCTTCATTTCCATCTGACTACTTGTGGATGCTGATTCGGAAAGTAAGCAGAAACTTCAGGATAAATAGTTTTACAACAATCTCTAATAGTGAAATCCCTAATTTTTTGTTTCGACCATCTAGCACACCAGTCTCCCAACCCAAGAGGTTCCGTCTTATAGTCTAGCTAGGACAAACAAACAACAACACCCAATTCAGTTTCCATTCTTCTGGGCGGGAGTTTTAGGCAATTACTTTGCAATTTTGTAGAGTAATTATCAGACACTAAACTACATTGGAAACACGTACAAAGCGTTTATAGCAGTGAGCGTGGGAGCGCTATTATTAGAGAGGGCGCTACTATTAGAGCATGCGCGTTTATGTTTTCGGGCTGTCCGTAAAGGGCGATGCTATTAGAGCGTGCGCTTTTATTAGAAGTTTTTCGGTACGGTTTTACATACGTACGTACTGTGTCTGACTATTTATACGCGGTAAAGTTGCAATCTGGACCTCATGAGAGTCTAGTCTACTCTTTTAAAATGGATTCGAATAAAATCGATTCTACAAAGCTTTTTTAGCCAGTAAGAAAAGATAAGTTTTCCATTTCAGCCTTTGAACAAAAGTGTTCGGCCCAGAAAAAACAGTTACTTTGAGCCATCAGAACAGCGCTGCTACACTAGAGAGGTGGGCACCGACAAGCTGTGTAAGGCTGCTGGTAATGGTAGACTGCTAGCCGAAGTGGGCTCCGACAAGCTGTCTAAAATTGCGGATGCACTCAGCCCCAGTAGTAGTGGAAACCTTTATGCTCGGATTTCATTGAAGCAGAAGTTGAAGGTTGGTCAAGTGGTCACTATCAATGGACACATACCGTACATCGCTAACCCTGATTACTCTTTACCCAACCATCGACAGTAAAGTAGCTGTGCATACAGTTTACAGTGTCCGTGGCGGTTGACAGAATCTGGACTTAATTTAATTTAACGTACGTCTGTGCAACACTGTCGCGATAGAAGCACTTTTTCTCTGGAACGGTTCCAAGCCGGCACAGTTGGTGTAGTGGTTTAGGCCGCAAAGCCACTGTGCGCGTTGCCGTGCGCTCATCCACTCGGCGGGGCAGTTCTTGCCGCAAAGAGTTGGTGGTCGGCACAAAGCCCCACCCAGACCATCGAAAACTGGTTACAGCAAGTAGGTGAATGGGAACCGACTGGAGCTGCTAAGCACCTAAAGCTACAATAGCAACCACACATGTGTTGGGGGGACATACGGGAACCGGAACAGCTACCACTGCGACCCTCCCAGACTGACACCGAGCATGTGTGTAGGCTAGTAGTGAAGGCAGCGGAGGAAGTGCAGGATGCGGGTGTGCGTAATGGGTCCGCAGTGTGGCTTAACGCAGGGGGCCGATCCGATCCGATCCGATGTGTAGGGGGACCTACGGCCCTACGCTCAGACCTCTGCGGTCCATTGCGCAACCCCCGTCTTCGTCATCTCGGACGTTGCCCCTTCTCTCACTGCCCCGGCCACTCTAAGCCATGCTGTTGGGCGCCAGGCACTAAGAGAGCGCCTAGCGCATTGACGTCAAAGTGCTGACAGCGTCCACTGCCGCCCGGCCGTTGGCCTCACCGGTATTGGCCTTGTTGCGTCGTCTCAGCCAGCACTTGACGTCATTGATCTTTCTCCAAATTGGCATGCTGTAGGAGCGGCTTCGGTGCAATGGTAGATCCAGTTGGTTCCATTTTATCTACTCGCTGTAACCAGCTTTCGGTGGCCTGGGTGGAGCGTTGTGCCGACGACCAACTCTTTGCAGCAAGAACACCTTTCCACGTCGAGAGGATGAACCACTACAACCACTAGGGATGCAGCGGCCGCCGTGACTCAGAGGCAGCGAGTTTACTCCACTGAGCCACTGACGCGGCAACGCAGGGGGGCTTCGGCCAATCCATCCTGGAATGGTTTAACGAAGCATGTAGAATCGGAAAAACTTCTTGAAGAGCAAACATGTTGAAATGGGAGAAAATTTCTGTCGAAATGTTACAAATTTTTTGAAAAATTTGCTTTTAGCCTGAGTATGTAGGATGCAACAAGTGCAAGTGTCAGTTGATCTTTCAGCAGTGGATTCCAGTTGGTGGAGCTGAACGAGGACCAGACCACGCGCAAGAGAGCTCCGGTCTATATCTATGTGAAGCATCAGGACCACCTATGGAATGCGCAACGACAAGACTGGGACCCGGTCACTCAAACTTTTGATGCACGAAGTCGAAACGGCCTACCCACTCGGCCCGTGCCTGATAGCTTAAAACCAGGGCAGAACTTTAGTATCCAGATCAAACTGACCCACGACCACAAGTTTCAAGTACATAATTGCTTTTTCACATATCCTATTTTCTCTCTCTTTTCAATCTGCTGGTTAAGCCGCGAGTGTCACTTTCGCTAGATTGTGCCCCCACCCAGTCAGCAAACAGGCTTGTCCTCCTAACCTTGAGCGCGAAGAAACTACTATCTATCTTCCAAACAATCGGAGGTCGGACGGCTTTCTACCATTCTGAATCAGGACGAATACAGTATCCGTTTGACGTAACCGTTTTTTAATAAAAACGACGGTTCTCTCTAACTCAGTGGAAGACGGAAGATGGCCCTTTACCCCATATGGAAACAGTTCATAAACGAATGCAGTTTTTACTAATTATAACCTAGACTGTTATGTGCATTTTGTGCTCGGTTTTCTGGGTACACAAACCAACTTTAAGCCTTTAAGAACTATTATGCACTGTGCTTTGAAACCATCAATAAGTATATTTAAGCAGTGGTGGAAAGATATTAATAAACTCTGTCTTTATAAAAATAAGCAAAAACAAGAAGCTAATTGCACGCATTGATCGGTTATTTAACTTCAAGCACTTTTAGACCAATCTGGCAAATTATTATGTAAGCTGTCTGTCTGAAATAAAATTCCTTTTATTTTCGCTATTTTTCGACCCATAAAAGGAACCACCGATTTGTTTGGTTCGAAAATCCAGGTGATTAGACGCTTGTCGTCACCTGCATCCGCTAAAATACTCAGAACAGAACAGAGACGACGATTGATTACAAATCTATTCGGCTTGTTTACAGATAACTGTGGACGACCAAACTATCCTGTACAACCACTACAACTACCCGGAGGGACAGATAGATGGCGTAATGACTTTCTATCGGGCTCGGCCGATCTATTCCGTAACAATAGATGATCTACAACTGGTACTAGTAGCACATTTCCAAGTTACATTTCAAAAATGTTTTTGTTTGCGAATTACTCCATATGGGTGCGTCGGACCGTTTTTGCCTTAAACCAAAGTTACAAGCTCTTGCTATGGTGTAGCCTAATCTTCACAAGGTTCCCTGGAAATTTGGTGTTAATTTGCGCAACAAAAAATCAAGTTTTTTTTGTAGCTGGGGCTGAATGCATTTTGCCAGCGAATATTCAATTCAATCTACACAAGGATTCTGAAGTATTTATATTATGCAGGTCCAATATTTACGGGGTTGGACCACTAAAGTGGACCAAAAATGCAAAAAATGGATTTTTGTTGATTAATCTGGGGGCGGGATTGAAATAACTCGGGACCAACTCAACTGATTTGGCTGAAATTCACAAATATAGTGTAAAAGTTAGTTTTAAATTGATTCCGACACATAAAAACCCTGAAAAAATGACCCTGATACCTTTATCCAGGTTTTTCCCCGATTAGGTCATTTCTACAACTAGGGGCCGTCCATAAACTACGACGTTCAGAGAGGGGCGTGGGGGTTGGTGGTCGACGTTTTTACGTGCCTACATAGGAAGCTTTTGTGCGCAACTATATCACAAGGAAAACTCAAACCAGTTCATGTGTTCAAACCCCAAAATGTAGTCACAATAAAAGTTCTTTTCAAACTTCTCAGTGTCATGTCGTCTATTGAGATTCTCAATGTCGACAGACCAAGTTTAGCGGGGGGAGGGGGTGGGGGTCCACAATTTTGAATTTTTAACGTCGTAGTTATTGACGGTCCCCTATGGTTATGAAGCAAAAAACACTCCGACGCATCCATAAGGAGTTGTTCGCGAAAAACACAAAATTCATTCGTTTTTGAAATGTACTTTAGGTTCAATGGCATAGCTTCTTTGTCTAGTAGTGATGTAAAAAATTGATTTAATTGTAATTGAAATTCGCATAATTGGCCCGTTTTTAATTTCAATTCAATTAATTTAATTTAATTGAAATTCAAAAGTTTGGCCATAATTTAATTGTAATTTAATTGAAATTCCTGCCTGGAATTTACGCAAATATACAGGAAGATAAAAAAAAATGTCCCATCGCTTTTTCGGTCTTCACTCAAATGTTTCGTTCTCAGTCACTTCTTTACCGATTTGCTCAAATTTTCAGCAAAAATTAACAACATGGTTGGCTAAATATTCTGCAAGTGTGGTGCCATAATTCCGACTCATACTGCAGTCTTGTGGCCCGAGAACTAGGAATGAGAGGTAGTCCACGCAAATTTATTTTTTTCGGTAATACAAGGAGTACAGTCCCGCAAACCTGCAGAATAATTCAATGTTGCTATTGCATAACATGGACTAAGCGGCAGCCCTGTAGCTCAAAGGGTACTAAAATGGGGAATTTCAGGGGAAAAATGACTGAAAATCCGAGAGTTAAGAAATCTGCACCTTCTAGAATCAAAGCACTGAATCTTGTTGTTGAATCAACATAGATTGTGGCAGAAAGTTCGACAAATAAATGAACCTGATATTTAAGCTCTGTTCCACACCATAGAAACCATCCATGCAGCGTTTTTTGAAAATTGAAAATCTTTAGAAGTCGTCATTTTGCCGGTTTTACGAAGAAAAAGTCGTATTTCGTCATGGTTTGAAATTCCCCATTTTAAGTGCCCTTTAGAGCTGCAGGGCTGCCCATAAAATATGTTAGTGCCCAATAGCAATGCACCAATCATTCCTGCAAGTTTCAGGCCTGTACTCCTATGTATTCCCTGAAAAAAATTAAATTTGCGTGGACCCTCATTCTAGTTTTCGGTCATAAAACCAGTATGAGTCGAATTTTGGCACCACACTTGCGAATATTTAGCCAATCCATGTTGTTAATTTTTGCTGAAAAATTTGAGCCAAATCGGTAAAGAAAGTGACTTGAGAACAGAAACGTTTGAGATGAAGGCCGAAAAAGCGATGGGACATTTTTTTGATCTATACTGTATTTTTCAATTATTTCCTGTGGTGAATGTAAGGAGAATGGCATAAGCATTAGAGGCGCTAAGTAACTTCAAACAAGAAACCAATTTAGGGTTTGTCACCTCTTTATACTGACCTCACTTTGTTTTGTAAGTTTTATGCTCTGCTTTTTATTTTGTAGTTCATAAAAGTCAAAACAGTGATTTTTGAATGTATAGGTGTGTTTAACCCCTTTTGGATACCTATGGTACCTAGGATGTGATGTTACTCAAAAAATGCTGGTTAAAACCTACTTGATATATAATAAATAATGAAATCAACTCATAAATTTGCCCCCCAGAATGCCACTTTATGCAGGAAATAATTGAAAATACAGTATAGATCAAAAACTCCATCGCTTTTTCGCCTTTCACCAACAAGTCTGTTCTCAGTCACTTTCGATTTGCTCAAATTTTCAGCAAAATTAACAATATGGTTGGCTAAATATTCTGCAAGTGTGGTGCCAAAATTCCGACTTCATACTGGTTTTATGACTCCGAAAAATTAGGGAATGAGGGTAATCCACGCCTCTAATTTTTCGGAATACAAGGAGTACAGGCCTGAAACTTGCAGGAATGATTGGTGCTATTGCTACATGGTGCACATACTAAGCGGGCAGCCCTGTAGCTCAAAGGGCACTCAAATGGGGGAATTTCAAAACATGACGAAATACGACTTTTCTTCGTAAAACCGGCAAAATGACGATTCTAAAGATTTTCAATTTTCAAAAAACGCTGCATGGATGGTTTCTATGGTGTGGAACAGAGCTTAAATATCAGGTTCATTTATTTGTCGAACTTCCTGCTACAATCTACGTTGATTAACAACAGATTCAAAGTTTTGATTCTAGAAGGTGCAGATTTTAACTATGGGATTTTCAGTCATGTTTTTGAAATTCCCCCATTTTAGTGCCCTTTGAGCTACAGGGCTGCCCGCTTAGTATGTTATGCCCAATAGCAACACCAATCATTCCTGCAGGTTTCAGGACTGTACTCCTTGTATTACCGAAAAAAAATAAATTTGCGTGGACCACCCTCATTCCCATTTTCGGGCCATAAAACCAGTATGAGCGGAATTTTGGCACCACACTTGCAGAATATTTAGCCAACCATGTTGTTAATTTTGCTGAAAATTTGAGCCAAATCGGTAAAGAAGTGACTGAGAACGAAACGTTTGTTGAAGGCCGAAAAGCGATGGGATGATTTTTTTATCTATACTGTATAATTGAAATTCCAGGCGAATTTCAATTAAATTACAATTAAATTATGGCCAAACTTTTGAATTTCAATTAAATTAAATTAATTGAATTGGAAATTCTAAAAACAGACCCAGTATGCTCGAATTTCAATTTTCATCAAATCAATTTTACATCACTACTAGACAAAGAAGCTATGCCATTGAACCTAAAGTACATTTCAAAAACGAATGAATTTTGTGTTTTTCGCGAACAACTCCTTATGGATGCGTCGGAGTGTTTTTTGCTTCATAACCATAAGGGGACCGTCAATAAACTACGACGTTAAAAATTCAAAAATTGTGGACCCCCACCCCCTCCCCCCGACTAAACTTGGTACTGTGTCCGACATTAGAGAATCTCCAATAAGACGACATGACACTGCAGAAGTTGTGAAAAAGAAACTTTTAATCTGTGAACTACCATTTTGGGGGTTGAAAACATGAACTGGGTTGAGTTTTCCTTGTAATATAGTTGCGCACAAAAGCTTCCTATGTAGGCACGTAAAAAACGTCGACCACCAACCCCCACGCCCCTCTCTGAACGTCGTAGTTTATGGACGGCCCCTAGTTGTAGAAATGACCTAATCGGGGAAAAACCTGGATAAAGGTATCAGGGTCATTTTTTCAGGGTTTTTATGTGTCGGAATCAATTTAAAACCTCACTTTTACTATATTTGTGGATTTCAGCCAAATCAGTTGAGTTGGTCCCGGAAGTTATTTCAATCCCGCCCCCAGAAATCTGAAAATCAACAAAAATGGCCATTTTTTGCATTTTTGGTCCACTTTATGGTCGAACTTCGTAAATATTAGATCTGCAATAAATATAAATACATTTTTCGAATTCCACATGGTCCATCGTAGATCAGAATCAAATAATTCGCTAGAAAAATAGCATTCGGCCCAGCTACAAAAAAAACTTGATTTTTTGTTGCGCAAATTAACACCAAATCCAGGGAACCTTGTGAAGATTAGGCCTACACCAACAAACTTGTAACTTTGGTTTAAGGCAAAAACGGTCCGACACACCCATATGGAGTAATTCGCAAAAAAAAAACATTTTTAAATGTAACTTGAAATGTGCTACTAGGCGCAGTTGTAGATCATCTATTGTTACGGAATAGATCGGCCGAGCCCGATAGAAAGTCATTACGCCATCTATCTGTCCCTCCGGGTAGTTGTAGTGGTTGTACAGGATAGTTTGGTCGTCCACAGTTATCTGTAAACAAGCCGAATAGCATTTGTCAATCAAATCGATCTGTCTCTGTTCTGTTCTGAGTATTTTAGCGGATAGCAGGTGACGACAAGCGTCTAATCCACACTTGGAATAATTTCTGCGAACCAAACAAATGCGGTGGTTCCAATTTATTTTATAGTACGGTCCGAAAAATAGCGAAAATAAAAAGGAAGTTTTATTTCAGCACAGACAGCTTACATAATAATTTGCCAGATTGGTCTAAAAGCTGCCTTGAAGTTAAATAACCGATCAATGCGTGCAATTAGCTTCTTATTTTTGCTTATTTTTATAAAGACAGAGTTTATTAAGATCTTTTCCCCCACTGCGTAAATAAACTTATTGAGGGTTTCAAAGCACCATGTGCATAATAGTTCTTTAATTCAGGCTTAAAGTTGGTTTGTGTACCCAGAAAACCGAGCACAAAATGCACATAACAGTCTAGGTTATAATTAGTAAAAACTGCATTCGTTTATGAACTGTTTCCATATGGGGTAAAGGGCCATCTTCCGTCTTCCACTGAGTTAGAGAGAACCGTCGTTTTTATTAAAAAACGGTTACGTCAAACGGATACTGTATTCGTCCTGATTCAGAATGGTAGAAAGCCGTCCGACCTCCGATTGTTTGGAAGATAGATAGTAGTTTCTTCGCGCTCAAGGTTAGGAGGACAAGCCTGTTTGCTGACTGGGTGGGGGCACAATCTAGCGAAAGTGACACTCGCGGCTTAACCAGCAGATTGAAAAGAGAGAGAAAATAGGATATGTGAAAAAGCAATTATGTACTTGAAACTTGTGGTCGTGGGTCAGTTTGATCTGGATACTAAAGTTCTGCCCTGGTTTTAAGCTATCAGGCACGGGCCGAGTGGGTAGGCCGTTTCGACTTCGTGCATCAAAAGTTTGAGTGACCGGGTCCCAGTCTTGTCGTTGCGCATTCCATAGGTGGTCCTGATGCTTCACATAGATATAGACCGGAGCTCTCTTGCGCGTGGTCTGGTCCTCGTTCAGCTCCACCAACTGGAATCCACTGCTGAAAGATCAACTGACACTTGCACTTGTTGCATCCTACATACTCAGGCTAAAAACAAATTTTTCAAAAAATTTGTAACATTTCGACAGAAATTTTCTCCCATTTCAACATGTTTGCTCTTCAAGAAGTTTTTCCGATTCTACATGCTTCGTTAAACCATTCCAGGATGGATTGGCCGAAGCCCCCTGCGTTGCCGCGTCAGTGGCTCAGTGGGTAGCTCGCTGCCTCTGAGTCACGGCGGCCGCTGCATCCCTAGTGGTTGTAGTGGTTCATCCTCTCGGCGTGGCAAGTTTCTTGCTGCAAAGAGTTGGTCGTCGGCACAACGCTCCACCCAGGCCACCGAAAGCTGGTTACAGCGAGTAGATAAAATGGGAACCAACTGGATCTGCCATTGCACCGAAGCCGCTCCTACAGCATGCCAATTTGGAGAAAGATCAATGACGTCAAGTGCTGGCTGAGACGACACAACAAGGCCAATACCGGTGGGGCCAACGGCCGGGCGGCAGTGGACGCTGTCAGCACTTTGACGTCAATGCGCTAGGCGCTCTCTTAGTGCCTGGCGCCCAACAGCATGGCTAGAGTGGCTTGGCAGTGAAAGAAGGGCAAACGTCCGAGATGACGAATACGGGGGTTGCGCAATGGACCGCAGAGGTCTGAGCGTAGGGCCGTAAGGTCCCCCCCACACATCGGATCGGATCGGATCGGCCCCCTGCGTTAGGCCACACTGCGGACCCATTACGCACACCCGCATCCTGCACTTCCTTCGCTGCCTTCACTACTAGCCTAAACACATGCTCGGTGTCAGTCTGGGAGGGTCGCAGTGGTAGCTGTTCCGGTTCCCGTATGTCCCCCCAACACATGTGTGGTTGCTATTGTAGCTTTAGGTGCTTAGGCAGCTCCAGTCGGTTCCCATTCACCTACTTGCTGTAACCAGTTTTCGATGGTCTGGGTGGGGCTTTGTGCCGACCACCAACTCTTTGCGGCAAGAAACTTGCCCCGCCGAGTGGATGAGCGCACGGCAACGCGCACAGTGGCTTTGCGGCCTAAACCACTACACCAACTGTGCCGGCTTAACCGTTCCAGAGAAAAGTGCTTCTATCGCGACAGTGTTGCACAGACGTACGTTAAATTAAATTAAGTCAGATTCTGTCAACCGCCACGGACACTGTAAACTGTATGCACAGCTACTTACTGTCGATGGTTGGGTAAAGAGTAATCAGGGTTAGCGATGTACGGTATGTGTCCATTGATAGTGACCACTTGACCAACCTTCAACTTCTGCTTCAATGAAATCCGAGCATAAAGGTTTCCACTACTACTGGGGCTGAGTGCATCCGCAATTTTAGACAGCTTGTCGGAGCCCACTTCGGCTAGCAGTCTACCGTTAGCCAGCGCCTTACACAGCTTGTCGGTGCCCACCTCTCTAGTGTAGCAGCGCTGTTCTGATGGCTCAAAGTAACTGTTTTTCTGGGCCGAACACTTTTGTTCAAAGGCTGAAATGGAAAACTGATCTTTTCTTTCTGGCTAAAAAAGCTTTGTAGAATCGATTTTTATTAGAATCATTTTAAAAAAGGAGTAGACTAGACTCTCATGAGGTGCAGATTGCAACTTTACCGCGTATAAATAGTCAGCACACAGTACGTACGTATGTAAAACCGTACCGAAAAACTTCTAATAAAAGCGCACGCTCTAATAGCATCGCCCTTTACGGACAGCCCGAAAACATAAACGCGCATGCTCTAATAGTAGCGCCCTTCTAATAATAGCGCTCCCACGCTCACTGCTATAAACGCTTTGTACGTGTTTCCAATGTAGTTTAGTGTCTGATAATTACTCTACAAAATTGCAAAGTAATTGCCTAAAACTCCCTGCCCAGAAGAATCGGAGGGAAACTGAATTGGGTGTTGTTGTTGTTTGTTTGTCCTAGCTAGACTATAAGACGGAACCTCTTGGGTTGGGAGACTGGTGTGCTAGATGGTCGAAACAAAAATTAGGGATTTCACTATTAGAGATTGTTGTAAAACTATTTATCCTGAAGTTTCTGCTTACTTTCCGAATCAGCATCCACAAGTAGTCTGAGTAAAATGAAGGCACACAGCAGCATGGCTGATTTCTCTTTGTAGCAGAGCAATTACTCTGTTCTATAAGAGTTACTACATTTGGCAGAAATTGCAATAAATTAGCTCAGCTGAACCGGTACCAAAATCTTACTTACCCGGTCAAAATGGAAGAACATCTATTTTCAACTATGCATACGCCATTTTGGTTATTATTGACATTATCTGCCAAACGGGCAAAAGCCGTCAGAGGTGCATGTACGTATGCATAGACTGTAGTTATAGAAACCGCAAAACAAACGAACTTTATCCAACCACTTTGAACAATTTAAAATATCCAAACTACTTCTAACGTAATTGTAATTAATACAAGTACACAACTATTGTACGAATTCTTAGGTAAGGCGATGATTCTCTAACAAAACATGTTCAATATATATTCAATGCTCGCATTTCAATTTTCTCTCTATATACGGTATAACTATTCTAATACATAAAACAGCAATAAACGGATACTTAAAAAAGGTTGTACTGTACACGACAACAGTGAACAACTCAATTCAGGCTTTTTGACCAACCGTTTTTCCTCTGTTCATTTTGCGTGTTTTGTATCTGTTATAAATATAAGCCATCGTCAGTTCAGTACAGTATCATCATATATTATCTGGTTATTCGACACACCAGACACCTTTGTGTTTGGCTGTTAGAAAATGTGGTTTCCTTTCGGTTTAGACAGCNNAAAAANACCGTTCGCTCAGTNA